>VYZT01050758.1:24309-35259 GCA_013400735.1 Pomatostomus ruficeps | reverse complement strand
TGTTGTTGTTGTTTTCTTTTCCCTAAAGAAGCAATTTTGTTCTGCTTACTGTTCATTGTTTTAAATTTTTGCAAGATGGTAAGTGGGCACATACATTCACTATTAATGTATATGACTAAATGATTACTGAGACGTGTAAAAGCGTGAGGTGCTCCCACTGCCTGCTGTGAAGGGAGATGATTATAGATCTGCTGCTACAATGCAGCGCTGTACCTGAAGAAAAACGTTACGGACAGAACAGAAATCCCAAGGAGCAGATGGGAATCTAAATGCGAATGGTTATAATCAGGGCTCATTTGTACCAGGAAATTGTATATAACATTACGTTGAATTAGTAACACTGGGCTATGGTTGCGGTGTTAAACTGATAATGGCATAAATGCTCAGCAGATCCATCGGTAACCTGTGAACACTGATGTAAAGGCAGATTTTTTCCCATTTTGCTTTGAGGAGAGACACTCCCAGCCATTGCTGAGATTAGCTCAGCTAAACCACGGTGCTAATTCTGCCAAGGTTGTGAGTTCAGAACCTGTGTGGGCCATTCACTCACCAGCTGGACTCAATGAGCCCTGTGGGTCCCTTCCAGCTCAGAATATTCTGTGATTTCATAAAAGAACAATTTGCAGTGCTTAAAGGTAAACAGGTGGAGATTTCTCAAAGGCAGGTAACCTGTAAATACAAGTTAACTCATGTCATGCATTTTCTTGTAACCTTTGACACGTTTTTTGATTCAGTGGTGCTTTTTTACTATGAAATCATGAAGTGGTTGTGAGGTTTTTCATTATGTCTTTCCTCCTCAGATAAAACTAGGCCTTATTTGCATAAATGAAGATAATATTTTCCTTAAAACACAATCCTTTTATCGTAACAAATTATATTTTTTTTTCTTAAAGACTGAATGATTGGTGTAATCAGGAAAAGAACTTAACATTGTTGCATGCTTCTCGAGTTATACAGAAAAAAGAAGTAGGGTTCAAATTCACTAGTCTTATTCAGATGACAAAGTATAATTGCAGAAACTCATGTCTTTCCTATAAATAGCCTGAGAAAGCACGAGTAGGTTCCAATAACGGATTACTGAAATCAGTTCAGTTATCTTAAAGCAGGTGATGAATCAACAGCAATTTTATTGACTATAGAAATCTGAAAGTGTATATTTTTACAGATTTTTGTCATGAGCTTATTAATTTTGCCATATCATATTAATGTTATTTTTTGTATCATCTTTCAAAAAAATGCCATGTTTACTCTCCAATATCAGACACATCATTTCATTACCCAAGAGTGCTTGTGAGTAGTTATACAGTACTGCTCTCTAAAGGCGTTATATCCATGTACCTTTTTCTATTTTTATTGCTTTTTGAATTTACTTGTACATCTTTTGTGTGAAATTATTTCTGATGTTAAAAAGATAAACGATGGAGGAATAAGCTTTAGAGCAAATTTGGTTATTAAGTCTGTACTAAAATAGACTTAGACCTTGCAAGTTGTGCTGGCACTGTTCTGAATTTCCTTGTGACTGGCTGTGACCACAGACAAGGCTGCAAATACACCCAGAAATCTGTCTTGTACATGATATAGGTGTTGAATTTCCCAAGTGTGCTGAATCTGCGGAAGAGCTTTTCCCCCACATTCACGTTGAACACAGTGATGCACTGTCCTCTGCTATGTTAAATAGTCCATGAAAATGTGAAGCAACACAGCATGACAACTTTTTAACTATCCAGAGCAATAGCACCTCTAGATTTTCTGTCGATAGAAAGACACGAAGGGGAGAAAAATCCCAAGCTGAACTAATTTATTCATTTACGTGCAACAGTTCTCCATTTGTGGGCTCTCGCATGGTGCCTGGTCTGGTGCATTCCTCTCATCTTCTGTTCCTCGTTGTGCTTTCTGTCTGGCACAAGGCAGCTCCAGCCAATGTTTTGAGTACTGCTTTCAGCAACTGATTGATAGCAGTGCCGTTATCAGTTCCCATTCTATTACATATCCCATTCTGTCTGTGACATATTTTAGCGTTGATCAAGTCCAGTCACTGCCTTTTGAATAAAATGAGCAGAATATTGACACAATCTCGTTCATTATTTAGATAGCATGTTTAGAATTGAAGCCCATAAGGTTTAGGATTTTCACCCATTTTACTTGGCTTTTAGGTCCTGCATTGGCTCTTGAAAGAACACTATCCCATTCTGAATGTATTCACCGCCTTCTTTCCACCTTTTGGTCTGCCTTTCTCATCTATAGATACAGAAATAAACATACCTACCTAGTCTTTATCTTTTCCTTGTGAGTGCAACACTTAAACTTTTCACAGTCTTACAATTTTTGTGTGGTTAATAACAAAGCTATTACAATAACAAAAACGTTGTAGGTCCTAATTTTTCTCTGTAAGTACTAGGAGCCAAATTCCCAACAGTAGGAGTGAGATTTCAACATATAAGTGAGTTGCTTATGTGAAATATTTACTGATCCCTCTGGTAGTCTCCTCCCCAACACCACGCTCACCCCTAAAGAAAAGAGAGATGTTGTTCATTCACAGCAGGAAGAGGCTGTGAAAAGCAGCTGGCTTAGGAAAGGCACTTTGTGTACTTTGACAAATACGCTGGTAGACCTGAACTAACAAACCAGTAAAGTCTTCACTGTTTTTTCAGCCATTGGTAATGACTTGGCATTTCTTTCATTCAGTTCTGGTCACTGCTGTCTGTCTCAATCTCCACCCAATTTGCTGGTTGCAATTGCTGTATGTGTACTAAGGAACTGCAGATTGTGTTCCCCAGCTCCTTAAGATATAAAACTATTGTGCCTGACACACAGCCTTTTATTCAGTAAAAGCATAGAAAAGAGTAAAATTTGCTTCAGACATAGGCTCCACTGTAATTATTTAGCCCTTTTATTTGCTTTAGATTTCTGTAACCTTTTCTCCATGAGGATATACTAAGGAAATGTTTGGAATGGCAGCCATGGACTTATTAAGGTGTGCTTCATTTGCAGCACCTTGTACCAAGAATGTATTTTCACCTGTGTGTTACTTTTGATCTGTATGATCTGGAACTCTCATCCAAGAATTTTCTTCTGTTTCCTATGCACGAACAAAAAGAGGAACAAAGTGAAAGGTCTGAACTCTGACTCTATTCAAAAGCAACAGCTGTGTTACCCTTACTAAATGTGCACAGTATGGTAATACACGGTGGAGATGAAGCATGTTGATAGGATCTTTAGTCTGAGGGAATTCTGATCAGAGATCTTGTGAACTTTTCCCCTTTTTGATTCTGCAGCAGTCAGGCATGTCCTGTGTCCTTAAGTGTTTGGGAGTAGTTGAGTGTGAGAATTGTAGATCTTGGGGCATGTACCTTTGCCACGTGACCTCAGGAGCAGCGCCATCCCTGGCAACAAATCCCACCTCCTATGGGCAATGAATAGCTGTGGTGGAGTAACAACCATTTATACCCATTAAATGGAGGGAGGTGTTCCATGGGATTCACAAAGTAGCCAGAGGCAGGCTCTGATCCTGTGAGAACTCCACTTTTGAATTTCACCCCCGTGCATGATCACAGAGAAATGGCACATTGGTGCTCCCTTTAACTGCTTGGTCAAATGTTTAAGACAATTGCTCTTGTGCAGCAAACCCACAGGTATTTCAAAGCTGCAGGCAGAAAACCTATTAGCTGACTTAGAGTCCTGTCAGCAAATTGCATCATTATTTAATGCAACATGGTTTGTCATAGACATTTCTGACAGTGTCATGGAATTAAAGGGGTTTTAGTCTCAAAACTTCAGCTGGTGAGCAGTCAGGAATATTCATGGCATATGTGGCATAGTATGGAAAGAACAGCAAATACTGTGAGTGGAACAAATTGTGACTGCAGTGCAGATGGAGAAGACTGCCTTTTTTCTAAATCCTTTTACTAAAGATACTCTGGGAGCCTAATCTTAGGAATCCTCCTGTTACTAATCAGAACACCTGCAAGCTTTGACTGTAGAAAGATGCACGGGCAGCAGGCTGGCTCTTTAGAAAGCAAGTATGAGAGGAGACTATTGGCATAAAATGTGTCTGCAGGAGTAACAGAGATTATAAACTCTCAGACCTCTCAGGCCTTTCAAACGGGGTCTTGCCTAAAGCTTTTCAGTAAACATTAATAGCTTGACAACATACAATTTTTCTACGGGAAAAAAAGCTTTTATTGCTATCTGGACTGCTGTGCTTGTGAAAACATCAATGCTACAGCATTTATGAGCTGGATGTGTCTTCAGTCTTCTCTCTGAAGTGGCTGCAGACTGATGACTTTGCATGCACTTCACTTTTTGGTGATATCATTCATATTGTGTGAAGGGGTAAAAAAGGCTAGGAGGGAAGGAGTAAAAATGCTTAAAAATATTAAAAATGCTTCCCAAAAAACAGTGGGAAGGAGTGAGAAGGGTTGCCATGACAAGCTCCAGCATTGTACCTCGGAAGAATTGCTTTACACATTTGACAGCCTTGCAGTTTCTGCTGTGATTATGGTCTAGTTTCATTCTTAGTTTAATTTGTATGTTTGTAGATGTAACATCAGAGAGGGACACTCTTTTGGAAGAGAAGCCTTTTTGCTTCTACAGCTGTGACAAATGCAGGGTTTTAATAACCATGAACTAAATTCTCCATAAGCTTACGTGATGAGTGCTCAGAGTAGTTTCTCCGACATTAATAGAGCTACTTTCTGCTGCTTTCTTTTTATAAAAGTTTCAGAAGGAAATATGTCACTCTTGTGAAGAAGTCTTTAAAGAAAAAAATATTTAGGAGGAGAATACCTGAGTTTGACTTTGTAAGTTTAGAAGTTAATCCCTTCAGGGTGGAGAATATAAACTAGGAGAAGTAGGAGAGGGATATCTGAGACTGACAATGTTCAGGAGGTAAAAAGGATAATGAAAATGATGAGAATCTTCTAAATATAACTTTATGCTTATGTTGAATGAGAGTGCTATACTTCAAAATAAATTTTATTCCCCCCTTTTTAATTTTATCAGCAACTATAAAAAAAATCATTCTTGAGTACATTGAATTTCTTCTTAGCATTGCACTTTGGCCAATTAACTATAAGAATAATTATTCACACATCCCTAGTAAAAAAACCTTGCTTTGACTGCAAGCATGAAAGATCCCTGTGAGCTTTTACAGGCAGAAGCAAGCCTACAGGACAGGTGGCAGCAGATTACTTATCCACACAGACTGGAGCTTAGTCCTCCAGTATCTGAAACCCCGGAGCACAGTGTAGCTGTATTCTTCTGCTGTAGAGCTGGTGACCATCATTACAAAATCGTTAGCAGCTAATTTGGCCCCTGATATTTTTCCACAGCTTTATGCATAGAAGTCATTGGAACATAATTGTTCCTGGTCTCAGTTATGATTACCTATTCCTTATTTCATATCAGATCCATGTTAAACTGTGAACATGAGGGTTGGATGCTGAGGCCAGAAATTGGCAATTTTCTCCAGAAGAAGAGCTGAATCACTATTTTTTTTCATTATTTTGCTGATTCAGAAGTCTAATATGTCTAACTGGCTTAATACTGAAATACCAGTTTGATTTCCTTTTCCTTAGAGACTCGGGTGTCATCTGCGATGCAGTACAGTCATTCGGTGGCTCCAGATGTGAGTGTATATTAGCTGTCTCTTCTGCCTGATTGTTCCTGTTAGCAGCCATTAACTGGATTCCTCACTGAGCTTTCCATCAAGATGAACACCATATGGTATTTACTTTAGTAACTGGAGGATCAATGTGTGTAATGGACTAATGAATGTGATGGATGAATGTGTAAGTAACTCTTTTGTCTTCTTTCTCTGACCATCTGTAGAGACCCTCATATTTCTGTTTTAGTTCAAGTAGCTAAAGTTTGATGATGATACACATTCTGTTGGTTTACACAAATTAAAAGACTGAGCTATAATCTTAGCTAATTCCCAGGAAAAAAGCATGAAATTCTGCTTCCCTTGACAGGATAGAAGCAAACAAGTGACAATTTCCCAGTTGTATCAGTCCAATGAGCTCTGCGCTCAAGAAGTCTGTCTGTTCTGGTCACAGGGTTGCCTTTACAATGTTTTCCTAAATATCTGCCTTGGCTGGGAAGCACAGTCCAGGCATCCTGTGACATGTGCATCACTCTCTGCATTTCTGGTCAGGTCTCAGGCTGTACAGGTTATTCTACACGTATTATTCAGCAGCTCTGCTTGCTGCTCCTAGGAGCACAGCTGGGGTTACACTCGTGGAAGGAAGCTGGCATTTTGGAAGGCTTGGTAGGGCCTGTCATCCCTCCTTAAAAATTATCAAAGGATATATGTATAATGTACAAACATAGTTTCTGTTTTCTTGTCTGTTGGCCCTTGGTTTTGAGCTAGTGATTAGTCTAATTAACAGGAGAATAATCTAATAGGAGGTAATGATATTCTATTTTGAGTTGCTAGATGACAGTATTGAGGGACCCAAGTTCAAACTATGCTTTTTAATCTGTCAGGCAGTTGTCATGGAAAGCATGTATTTAGAAATTTGCTAAATGCCTTGGGCATTCAAGGGAAACATGGATAGCTGGAGAAAGAGTTTCCACACTAGCTAGAACATGCTAGAAGCTTCCTTTAACTAATGCAATTGTTCCTTTATGTCTGCCAGTAGGGGTTCACGATTTTAGTCAGGTGCTCAAACCTCCACAGCCAATGAGCCTATTTTAGATCAGGCTCTGCTAATTATAGTTCTGAGAAGTCATTTTTGTGCTCCTAAAAGGCAGAGTTACTTTCATATTAATTTTTATATGAGTTTATATGAGTTGGAAATCTGTTGCCCCCAAATCTTTTGCTTACAGAGGAATTATTAGTTTTCCTTTTCAAAGATGATTGCTTTTATTACTCAACTTTATTTTGAAAACCATAATGTCACATGTAAATTTTTTTAAACCGTTGCCCTTGAAAACATTCTTTTGTTCATAACTATCATTGCTTATTTTTGAGGCGGGTGAAATATTTTTAAGCAGTTGGTCCTTATGTAAGAATTTTCCCTAAATTCGCCTTAGAATAGACAATGAGGTCTCTTCTGGGGAAGTGAGCTGGAAATGTCATGGAATTATAGAAGAAGAGGAAACATTTCAAGCATGTGTTATATTGTGCTGAGTTAGAAATGTTATAAAATCTGTGGAACTATCTGTGTAAGTACTGTCGAGTGGAAGTGGGGTTTGGGGACACTCTCTCCCAGTCTGCGTTTTTGAAAGCAACATGTTAATGTAAATGTGAATATATGCTTGGAACCTACTGCCTTTGCTGCTTGGAGACTTAAAGAAGAAGACAATTTTATGGAACCAGGTAGCTTTTGTTTTTATTTGGGGAGGCCCTCATATTTGTTACTGCTGAAATAGTAGAGTTTGGTGAGCTTCATGACCATAAAGACTTTATAAGTTCACCTGTTTTTATCTCTTTGGCAAACTGTTTTGCAAGTGTTTTTAGGAGACGTAGTTGTGTCTCAGTGTCTGGGAGGACTGTCAGTTGAACAAATTATATTTATCAATTATGCCCTTTTGAGTAAACACAGGAGATAAATTTGCTGTGAGAGACAATGGACTATTAGTAAAATACTACTGGGTACTCTTAAAATCCAAGTATAATCCCATTCAAGATTTAGTAGAACATAACTGATAATTATTCCTAGTAATGACCTATCATATCCTCTCATAGTAATAGCAATGTAATACAAATGAAGACCCCTAGAACATTAACCATAAGAGACCACAAAAGTATAAATTGAATATTATGTTCAGTAGCCTTAAATAGCAATAGCCAGGAAAGATATGGAGGCCATTTTCATTTAATTAAAAGAAATAGTCTGCACAATTTAGCAATCTGTGCATGTTGCTTTGCAAGCAACAGGGGTTATCATATCATTTCAGAATTATAGCAATACTGGATTAATACTGTTAAAATTTATAGTGGCACAATATCTGTGCAACAGACTGTTGTAGGGGACAAGGATGATAACAGTCTGCCTTACCCTTGCTCAAAACCCCAAGAAATGCTTCTTCCCTGGCCAAAACATGCAACACCACATCTGCTTAGACTCCTTTTTCTCCTCTCTCTCTGTAGCCAGGTTGTATTTGTGACAGCACTCCTGGAAAGAGGAATAGAGCAAGGAGAAACCAAATATGGTTACTCATGACTTTTAATGGAGATTTGAGATAATTAAGAGAGGCAGTGTCAGAAGCTGTGCATGAAATAAATGAAATCATGAATAACGGAAGCTGCGCTAAGGACAGTTTACAGTACCAAAGCTCCTCAAGAAATCAGCTGAAAGCTGCTGTACCTTTTGGAGTACAAACATACTTGATCTAAAGACATTCCCAGTTGACTAGGATGGCTCCCTTGAGAGCTCCCATGAATCAGTTCTAGTATTTTATATTACGCGCATTTAACTTAAAACTGCTTGGATTTCGTACATGAAATCCAAGATGAATTTATGAGTGTTGGACAGCAGGTGTTCATGCTTACCAGTGTGCAGCTTGAGCCATGTCACAAGTCTAAGGAGACTGAGTTAGCTGTTAAAATGTAAACAGCTTCTGAGGCATGGAAATGCAAAGCATTTTTTCTCAGCTCTTGAGCAGAAATAATATTTTCCTCTCACACTGACCCAGGGCTAACGCATATACTAATGCCACTCAGGAATCTTCCTTTATGATAATTGTCAAGGTATCAATTAATATTCATTCAGAGAGATATCAAATTTTCCTTTGGCCATTTATTCACCTTGAACAGTCATAAAAAACTTACATAAATCAACAATATATTATGGGAGCAGGAAGCATTATGAATACATTTATGAAAACATATTTTGCTCTGTGTGTGTATGTGTGAGCTTATATCTACCTATATATTCCCACTGGAGATTTTGACATTTTTCTCTGTCCATTTGGGGGTCAAGCAGCCAGGAAAGAAAATAGCACGTAATGCACATCATTAGCCATATTCTTTTATGCTTTGTAGTCCTTAGATGTTTTCAAGACCTGAGAGGATCAAGTCCTGAATAATCTGGTCTGATCTCTTAGCTTACCCTGATTTCAGCAAGAGGTTCGACTCGAGATCCTCTCCAGCTTGAATTGTCCTAGGATTCTCTGATTATGCCAATAATAAACTACTTGGAGGAAGACTCCTTATATCTGTTTCAATCACCAGTAGGTGAGAGAGTCTGTGAATATACATGAACTAATTGGATCCTTAGTAAGCAGAAAAACCCACTCGTAAACTACAGAATAAATGAAAGAAAAGCAGAAAATCTCACATAGCTGTGGAAAGAATTCACACATTGTTTCTTATTTTCAGCCTAAACAGTGCAGTCTGTTTATGCTATTTTTCACATATTTTTTCCACCATCGTGATAGTGTGCAGCTTCATTTTAGTCTGATCCACTGACTGAAAGCAGGGGAGGGTTATTTGGGAGAAAAAAGAGAGTTCACATCATATCCTTCTGGTGCCAGGAATCTGCCTGCCATTAACTGTAGCAAGGGGAAAAATCCAACAAGTTTTCTGAGAGGAGAAAATGAGAAAAAACCCCTTACTTCCACTAACTGTTTAAAAAATTATGTCACTAATTAAGTGACTAAAGATATACCTTTGTCTTCTTATGTATTTAGCAAAGCCTTCTTAGTAAGAAGGGTGTTAATTGACCACATTTTAGGAATAGAAAACGTGATCAGAAATTATCAGGTTGCTCCATAAATATAGAAAAAAGGGCGAAATTAGCATTCTCATTTGATGAACACGAGATGACAGAATTAGAATATTTTATCTTAATCTATCTACTCTTGTTTACCATCTGGTGCTTTTTGAAGTCGCATACTCTGATTCTTCTGAACTGATAGATTATGTGATATTTTAAGCATTTAATATGCAGACTATATAAAATAGATTGACCTTCTTGCATTGAATTTCTCAGGATACAAAGTACAGCCTTTATAAGCTGTGTCTCCTTCTCTTCCCACCCCCAGGATAATGTTCAGAGTTTCAACTTACTCCAGCCCACAGCTTGGAACACAGAACACTTGCTATTATATAAGGCACTTCAATTTGATGTGATTTTTCATATTAATTTTCACTGCTCTTAAATGATCTTTTGTTGAAAGTAACAGAAGAAGTAGTCAGAGGGATGGGGTCACTGTGTGCTTTTATGGTGGCGTTTGCAGCAGATGATACAGAGCTTTGTAGCACAACATTTCCAAGAAGAATTTGGGGTAGAACTCGGTTCATGTAAATAAAATGATTCACATGTGAGTTTTGGTGGCTACACTGATGATTACCTTCAAGAGGGACTGTGAAAAGATGGACATGATGGTCACATTAAGAATGAAATAAATGTCTCTTTTAAAGGCTTTGTTTGAGAAGCAAGTGAATAATGTCTGTTGATGTAAACGTAGCTAACTGTAATTTATGGATCTGTGTATCCTTAAGCCTTTTCATAACCAAGCAAGGATTTAAGAACCAGCTAAGCTGTAAGATGACCACAGACTTTCCATTGGATATAAAAATTTTACTTTAATAGGCGTAGAGGACATTTCTTATCTCTGCAGCTAATACACACTGAAATGCTATGTTAAAATGTGGTTCTTTTGGATTGATTCCCCTTTGGATTGATGTCCACAACTTTTGGCCGTGCACCTACAGTTGCACATGCTACTGACAGTGATCCTGGAAATGATTTTTCGCAGCTTCCAGCACAGAAGTATTACATGGAAACTATGTTTTAGACATCCTCATTCTCCAGTGTGTGCACGATATAAAAAGAGAGTATAAAAATTATGCAGCATCTTAATGTTTTTCCACAGGGTGGGGCCTAAAACCAGTGGCTTTTAGCCATCCTTGAAAAGTTCTCCCCTATGGTTCTCCCACCAGTCATAACACCACAGCTGAGGGAGCAGCTACACTGTAATTACCTGCACAGTCTGCAGTTG
>VYZT01050758.1:0-22580 GCA_013400735.1 Pomatostomus ruficeps | reverse complement strand
CACACCCAAAAGCAAAAGTGTATGTTTCAAATCAATTGAATTTAATTTAGTTGCCTCAAATGAAAAACCAAACATTTCACTTACGGTTTTGACAGGAAAAATAGATGAGCTTGATTCTGTGCACATATACCTCTGAATACTGAAGGAGAACTCCTGACAATTCAAGTACTGGTGCTAAGTAAGCCATGAGGGCTTGGATCGATCCCTTTCCCTTGTTAGAGCTGATCCTGTAATACAGATCACCTCTGGCTGTAATAATGACTTGCTTACTCTCCTGCATGACTCTTAATTTAGCTCTCATATTTAAACTCCAGTTTTCTTGCTACAGTGGAGCAGGCAATTCTACTTCATCTTTCCCAGCTGCATTCTTTTCTTTTTCTAACCTTCATTGCCTCGACTTTATTGTGCAATACTGAGACACCGACCACTTATCCCACAACCTAAGTTATTTTCTATGGTTTTGGCTGGTTTTTGGGGGAGAAGGAAAGTGTCATCCACTAAGGGCAAATTAGCTAAAAACTCTACCTTTCTGGGATGCCCTGAAAAACTCTTCACCATCTGTCACCCAGATCCAGGACCAGACATGAAGAAGGAAGCAAAGTACAAGCAAGAGTATAATTACAGCTTGGAGGTTGCTACTGATACTTTAAATCTGGAAATTTAACTAGAGATTCTGAATTCGTTCTGTTCTTTATTTAGAAGTCTACAGTGACAAAAGGTGCCAGTTTCTTTCTAGTTATCTTTCTCAATTACTTAAACATATAAAGAAGCAAAGAACATTTCCTAGAGAAGGTGTACGCCATGTTTTTTCAATCTATGTCATGAGAAGATCAATATGTCCCTTGGTCTTTACAGACCTACAACTGCTGACTGACTTCGTATTCATGTAAATTCTTCTAATATACCTTTGTTTTACCCCTGCTTCTCTTCCTTGGCTGCATCCTGCCTTTTGTCTGCCAACTTTTCTTCATATCCATGCACACTTGTATTATAAATTTGGTTTTTTTTTTTTTTTTAGTTTATTGCACATCAGACTCAAATTTGTTTGAGTTGTTTTGGTTTTTTTCTTTTTTGCTGTGAAGTATCAGCGCATCACACAAAATGTATACCACTCTGTTCAGCAATTTCTATGGCCTTTTTACTGACTCAGTCTTGATTTGGTATCTTCAAATCTTGCCATTTTGTTGGGTGTGAATGACAGATTTCGCTTTTCCAAACTCCTCTTGTAACCTGTCTCCCCTGACATATTTCTTTACTGAGCGGTTGTTTATTTCCAACTGGATTTCTTATAATTCAAACTCTTGCAGGCAGCTGCCAGATAAACCAATTCACCATGGAATACTCAGTTCTAGCATAAGTTCTTCTCTTCCCACAGTTTTATGCAAAATGGTTCGAAGGACCTTAAAATTACAAATTCTGTAAAGTAGGGGGTTTGTGGCTCTTTTAATTTCTCCTTCACATAACTGATGTGGTTTTCTTGTGTTCTGTTTTGTTTTAAATCTTGTGAGAAAGCATAGTTATATCTAAAACTCATGTAAATCAAATCAAGAAGCCACTGAAATGAGTGATTACTTGAACACAGTCCTTCATTTTGCGTGGTCAAGGGCTTCTGAAATCACTTCTGACTGGTGGTTATCAATGGTGCTCTGTTGTGTTAGTAGAATGAGGAGGCCTTAGTGAAGCCCAGGGCTGTGTGTGCTGAACAATCATACAGAATTCTGTCTTGTGCTGTGGGTAGTGTAAGTTAGCAGGTGCATAAACACCTGACAGATGAGGACTTGATCAAGATTGCATATTGATAGCAGGGAGGGGAACAGAGCATCCTGATTTAAATCCTAACCTACTCTGACTCCCTTGTGTCAGCATTTGGCTTCTAAATGTAGTTGTTTTCAACTATAGGATCTTTAGAATTCCAGTAGAACTATTGCTTTTACTGTTACATTGCTCACCCAGATTTGCAGGGTTGTCGTACTACCTGAGAGGAATATTCATCCTCATCCTGAGGTGGAATTTGAAATCCTTAATAGCACTAAAGTGAAATTCTTACTTGATACTTTCTTATCCTTTTTTTGTAATTCCTGTTGAAACTCTGTAGTTTCTGGTTCATCTGGTTCATCATACCTAAGTGTTAGAGCAATTAATTTCTCTTTTTTGGGTCATGCCGTGCCTGGAACCCACAGCTGAGTTTTTTCTGTAGTACCACAAGGCAGTGTTAGTTCCCTTGTGACTGTTTTAAAAGCACACAGTCTGCCTGCTTACCAATAAGAAAAACTTTGAGATTGTTTTGCTTGCATATTCAGTGGCTTCATGCAGACTTAGCTCTAAGCTTCTGTGAATTAGTTAAGAAAAACAGAAGTTTCTCTTAATGATGTGGCCTCTATCAGGTATCGGGTACATAGAGAGCGTCTGTGGAATGGTGAGCTAGTGACACCTGAAAAAGCTGGCATTTGGAAAGTTTGACGTGTTGAACGTGTTTAAAGAGAGACATGAACATGCATCTGTTTCCTCAGATGTCTCTTGTTCACTTTATTTTTCATCAAATCCCCATGGTAATATGAAAGACTATCTGTCCCTGATTAATCTCCAGGAAATTAGTGACAGCTATGTTATGCTATCACCCAAAGACAAAGACCCAAAGGTTTTGGTTGCTCTGTATTGGTGCTTTACAAGCAGAAATGACTGAATTCTAGTTTCTAACTCTTTTTTTGTATTTAAAGGAAGGGTGGCTGCTTTTAAGCATTCAGGAATGTGAGCATGGGTTGCTTTAATAAAGGCATGTTCTGCTGCTTTGTTACAGCTTTTAACTGACTGCCAACAGCAGAGGAAGAAGGCAGGAGGCAAACAGGCAAGAAGCAGTGTTGCAATTCCTCATTTACCAGCCAGCCTAATAAATACTCTCAAATGCTATGTATTCAGAAATTAATATGGTATATGCCCGTTGAGTTAATGATGCTATATTAAAATATATGAATATATATATGAAAGTATATTTTCTCAGTTTGAAGAGATTTTGTATTATCTTTTCTCTATACCTCTGACATTTGAGCATGAAATCATTTTGCTCAGTTCCAGGTAACTCATTTTTAGGCCTAGCTTATTCCTTATGATTTGTCTTGTAATGGCTGTTAGAAAGTGCTCTCACTATTGACTTTTCATGACAACCTTTGTTTTGGTGTTCGAAGGGCCCGATGATTTCACAATGATATGGAAATGGAGTCAATTTGGAGTCAAATTGAAATAAGCTAATTTAGCCTTAAGCCCCAAGTAAATCCATGATATGTTCCTCTATTTTATGATAAATCAGCTCTTCAGTGTGTTAGTCATGAAACTCTGATCAATATTGTCGTGAACTGAAGTGGTGTTTGCTTTTTTCCCAGATCAGTAAAGCTGATTAAAAAAAAGCTGATACAGTCATTTCAGATCCATTGCCAGTTTTGGTTCGTTGGTCACAAAGGTGAGCAAATGTGATGGGCTGGCAGGAGAGAATAAGCTCTTACAAAGGCAGGTTTTTCCTGCACATAAAAGTTGAACAGTCTGCCACCTTACAAAGAAAGAAACCCAACCCAATGCCACAACAAAACAATGAAGGCTTCCATGTGCCAGTAACCGTCATCTCAGTGGGCAGACGTGCAGTTTCTGAGAATAACAGCTTTCATGTTAACGCTTTCAGACTTGAATGTGGTCAAAATCTTCATCCAAATCGAAGCACAGTGGCTTGCAAAAGCCTCTTGCCTTTTTTCACACATACAATTTCTCTGAGGTGAGAATTTTTATTATATTATATATAAGTTAGCTAGTTAAGTAGCAAATTATTCTATTTCAGGAATAATCTAATTTTCTAATCACATGGCTAGTTCCATGTTTTGAGCCTTAAATTGTCTCAGTGGATACATGGGATTACCTCCTATTGAGTGATAGCCTTCCAGATACCTAAAACACCTATGAAACACTTTATAGAAACAAATTTACAAGTATAAGTAACAAAAATGTAAGTATCCAGCATATTTGCCTCATTTGCAAATTGTTACTTGCATCTAAACCGTGGCTTATATCACGCTAGTGGCAAAATATAGCTTGCCACAAGCCAATTTTGATATTTTTATCAGTAATTAATTCATACTTCCTCAGGAAGATGCCTTCCCTCAGAACTTGTATCAAAAAGTGTAAGGGTTTAATACTGCTTGGTGACTCCTAAGGTGTGTCTTTCTTACCCAAGCCCTAGTGCTGACTTTTACGGACTGAGCTGTTCCTGAGCGCGTCCTACCTGCTCCTGTCTCAGGGTTCTTTGTGACTGCACAGGGTGGTACAGCCATGGCATCGTATCAGAACTGACAGTGTGGAACGCAGGGTGTATTTTCCTTTGCCTTGCAAAGTCTCTGGTCAAGCTGTGGTCTTTTCGTCTCTGTCTCTGTAATACGGTATGAGAGTTGAAAAATCAATGGAAAAATGCGTTAATTATTGAAAAGTGCCTCACAGAATTTTCTGTATTTCATTTCCTGCTTTAATGTATTCGTGCTCCAATGTGCACTGGTCCCTCAAAACCCTTAGTAGAACCGTGGCCCATGCAAATCAAGAGATAGTTTCCATGGCTTTAATAGGATCAGGATCATGGATTCATTTTGCTTAGAGGAGTTTTCATAATCACACCCCAAAGTAGGAGATGTAAGGCTGTGCAGGCCTCTAGTGACTTCAGTTCTTGTGGCTTTTTCCTCCCCTTTCTTTACTTTTTATTTCTGTACTTCTAAAAAGGGAAATCTGGCATGTGACTTTACACAATCTGTCGTGTCGGGTTTATAGCTTCCCTCAAGCATTCTTTTTTTAGCATGGTATAGGTATATGCGCTCACGTACAGTGTGATATACCAGTGTTTTCTTTCTTCTCTTATTCTGTATGGCAGAAATGGAATGTGTCAGGCGTATGTTCTTTTGGTAGCTTCAGCATAGAGCCTCTTTTTAATGAGCAATATCAACACACAAGCCCCACTTTTTAGGTCCCTGAGAAACTCCTTTCTGAATTTCTTCTGCGGGTAGTTTTTTTAATCTTTTCTCTTGTATGTGTATGTTCCTTGGGGAAGGGCCCAATTTCATCTTGTTCTGGGGGTGTTTTTGCAATTAGAGTGTATCAAGCACACTGATTAACACTTCAAATTGCTATGGACACACACAGAAGCAGCAATAACCCTACTGCGTGACTTGTACAGGGAATATGTTCTCAGAATATGAACACTGCCTTGAAATGGAAGGTTATCTCATACTTTATTTCCTATTTTTCCTGCCTATAAATGTGTCTTTTCTACACTTGAAATGCCTGTTACAGGCCATAAACCATATAGCATTGCTTACAAGGTTTCACTGTTGCCAGACTCCATGGAGTTTGCCTGAGACATTTACAATGTCTTAGGAAAGAAATGAAAAATGTGCATGAGAGATACCGAGGTACTTTTTCTTTTCTTGTTGTAGTTTTTATCTGGCAAATACAATGAAGTGCTAGCTGAACTGACACTTTTTTATGCAGTAGAAAAGACAAAACAAGGAGAAACATTCTGCTTCAAATGCAGAATGAGATATAAAGTCTGATGAGCAACTTTATTTTATGTGTTTCTTTATTTCATAAATATCCATTTTTTATTTGAAAGGGAAAACCATGGTGGTGGCTCCCATTTTTCATTTTAAGAAGAAATGTTTCTCTTGTTTTTCGTACCAATATGTTTCAGGAGCTCTGAGAACTTTGCTTTTAAAAGTATGGATTTGGAGGTGTTTCTGTACTCCACTTGATGAGAAGCACAGTGTATCTTGCAGTGTGCACTTTAAATAAATGATCATTTTTTTAGAAGTTCAGCGTAATCTCCCAGGAGCTTTGGTGCTAGTAGCTAGCATGCATCATTCTTGAGAGATTATTCTGTGTGAAACGGTTTATTTTTCAGACAACAGATATGTAAGGATGTATAAGTGTTATTCTTCAAGTTCTGAAATGCAATTTGAAGAATTGTGACTGGTAAGGAAAGATCTTTTAGGTTTCTATATCCCACATCAGTTTGATCAAATACTGTTCACATTTAGAGTCCTTAAAATCTGTGAAGATGTCCTCTTTGGTTTTGAATTAGATAGCAATTGGAAAACTGACCTACGTGTATCCAAACTTGAAGATTTTTTAAATTATACATAGTTTTCATCACACTTACCATATTGACCTGAAAGAACTTTATCTTCAGAAGAAAAGCCTACCTAAAAGGTACATGCAACTTGTAAATCAAATCCAGAACAGCAGAAGGTCTAAAAATAGATATTTTGTCAGTTTAATTTAAGTCATAATTTTAGTTCACTTGAGTCATGATTCATTAGGAAAAAAGCTGTTTGCTTTGGAAAATAGAGATAGTAATTAACTAATGCAAAGGGGCTAGTAAATCATAAATGCACTTGCAGTGTTTACAAAGCCAACCTTTATCTGCTGTGTAACTGTAGAATGCACTTATTTGTATCAGCCTGCTTGGCTTACCTCTGATGTTGTCTCCATGAATAGTTTTTATTTCTCATGATTGTAACCCAAGACTGCCATCAGACAATGTCTTAGCTCTCATTTCTCTTCATCCATGCTGAACTGTTTTTTGTTGCTGGCGAGGCTGTGTTTCCCACAGCAGTATCCCACAGGGGTTCGGGGCACCTTGTGAGTTTGCCAACCAAGGCAGCAAGATGACAGGTGTAAAATGTCTGCATGGAAACTGTGAAACCAAGTACTTAACTTGAGCGTTGCATTTTAGTTCTTACAGCACAAATATATTTGAGTGGTGTCAGTGCTATGTAGTGGGAACTTTTAGGCAGGTTTTTGTTGTTTGTGTTGTGGCATTGTGTTTGGTGTTTTGGTGTTCTCTCTACTAGATCCTTTTGCACGCCTTGCCCTTTCTATTAATTTATGTCTATAGTAAGAAATAAATATTTTATAATGAGGATGATTTTCCAGAGGAAGGTATGCAGCTGGCAAGCAACTGCTATACTTTTCATACACATCGTGGGTACCTAATAGGTCTAAATGTTTAGTCTTCTTGTGGATACATTAAATAATTAATGGATAAAAAGTGAGTCTGTGGTAGTACAGCTCATTATCATCTCTCTCAGGTATGCATTTCTCCTCAATAAACACCTATATTGTGAAAGAGTCCACAGTCACAACAGACAGGGGTAAGAGATGCCGCCTCCTGAATGGGCCTCTTCAATTTTAATGACTTGGAGGTCATCAACCTGCAAGCACACAGGTGGTTGTTGTGACAAGCCGCATTGAACTCGTGTCCCAAAATACAAAAAGACCTTTTGTAGGTTTTGTATTTCCTTTTAAAAATCCTTTTAATTTTAGGTGCCTGACTATATGAGGGGCAGTAAGTGAAGTCTGTAAATACTTTGTTAAAGGAGGTGTTAACACTCACAACTTGCCAATTTAAGGTCAACAGCATGACACAGAAGTCTGTAGACTAGCAAGCCTGGCCAGTATTAGTGTTAGAGAGGTTGCTATTATAAAAATATATACTTTCATTTTGGAAGGATCCACTTATGACATGATCCAAGACAGACGATGACTGGTGCATTACTGGCAGATTACCAAGTTAGATGATTGCCCTGACACGGGGTGAGTGGGTGGGGGCAATGCCAAGCATGAAAAGGGTACAGAGCTGCTGGATTGAGTCCAGAGGGGGCCACAAAGATGCTCAGAGGGCTGGAACACCTCTCCTGTGGACACAGGCTGAGAATTGGGGCTGTTCAGCCTGGAGAAGAGAAGGCTCTGGGGGGACCTTCCAGCAGCTTTCCAGTGCCTAACGGGGCTCCAAGAGAGCTGGAGAGGGGATTTTTGCAAGGACATAAAGAAATAGGACAAGGGAGAGTGGCTTTAAACTGACAAGAGGACAGCATTAGATTGGTTATTAGGAAGAAATTCTTTATTGTGAGGGTGGGGAGGCCCTGGCACAGTTTGCCCAGAGAAGCTGTGGATGCCCCATCCCTGGAATTGTTCAAGGCCAGGTTGGATGGGGCCCTGAGCAGCCTGGTCTGGGGGAAGGTGTCCCTGGCCATGATCTTTAAGGTCCCTTCTAACCCAAACCACTGTATGATTCCATGACCCAATTCAAATTGAAGAAGAAAGCTTATCTTGTTATACGACTGCTGCTGGGAAGGATGGGAGTATCTCCTGTTTAGTCTATTTTTCTTTTAATTGTTTGGAGGTTGCTCCCCACAGGTGTGAAAATCATTCTACTCATCAGAATTTGTTTAGCTAAACAAAAATACCTTTGAATAAGATGCCAACAACACATTAAATCCATATGCCATTAATCCACATATTTGTGTTGTTGTTCTTTGTATGTGTTCTAAAATTAGAAATTACTTGTTCTTGAACCTTCTATTAGAATATTTATGAAACAGACTTTCTCAGTTTCTAATAGCCAGAGGCTGTTTAAAAACTAATAAGATAATACCAAGAGCATTTTACATTGTTTGCTGGAAAAAATTAGTCTTGACATTTTTGCTTGTCCTAAATTAGATTTCAAAAAACTAGAGTAAGAATGCTTTGGGAATATGCAAAGTACAGTATTTTCTATTTAAAACAACAATAAAAATATCATCTTAATAGTAACAACAGTAATGGAAATTAAAGTTCAGTGTTTAACACATATACTTTTATACTCTAGCCTCCAAATGCTGAACTAACTTTCTTCCCAAACTCTCTGCATACTTCTGCTGGAATCAATTGTATCTAGCTCATCATTCAGCTGAGTCACTTTAAGACTGATTTTTTTTTTAGTTGTTTTGCTTCTTTCCCATAGCATTTGTTTACCAAAGTGCTTGCACCTTACTTGGCACATAAATCAAAAGTAAAACCCACACATTTTGATATTTGGCTGAAAATAAGAAGAATAGAAATGTTTTATATCAAAATAATAAAGATTATGCTTCTTTATTATCAAGAAATCATATCTTATTTGTTACCATGACTAATTGGAGGATGCACTCAAAGGAAAATCTGAGAAATATTTGTGGAAGAATAAATATTTGAGAAAAGAAATTCTTTCAGAGGAAGGGATGTTCAGGAAAGAGGAGTTCCTGTGAGTTTTCCCATCTATTTGTCCCCTCCAAGCTTTTCCATGTGGGGCTGTAGACATTACAGTGAAGGCTATACATACTATTTACTTCTCCTCGTCCTGTGAGTCCATGTTGATTTCTTTATGGGAAGAGTAACGTTTTGGCTAAGGACATGTTGATGAAAGCCAGAAGGGATTAAAGGGGTTAAAGAAAAGAAGGTGTTTTACCACGGAGAAATTTTAGTGGTCTAATAGAACGTTGTCAAGGATAAACTTCTTTTCAGATTGCAACATATGTTAGACAAAAAGCTGTCACATATGAACAATTTTATCTTCAGCAGAAAAAAAGCACAAGAAGACACGAAAGAACAGAAACTTTTAATACCAGTACTAGCTATGTGTTCTTTTTAAATATCAGTCTTATTTTGGGGTTTTTATTCTATTCTCTTTTCGCTCCAAGCTCTGAGACTAGGCTTTTTAACCCTGTGGCTCCAACAGTTAGTAAAAATTCCTGAGGGAGATTTTCCCTAGAATATAATGCAACCAGAAACAAGTGCAGAGCTGCAGGCAGCTCCTTCAAAAACAAGACAGCATTTGTTAGTCAACTGGAATTCAACGTGAGAAGCCTCTAGGGCAGTGTCACTTAGTCAGTCGTGAGGAAATGTAGATTGCAGTGGTGTTGGCACACCTGCTAAGTGCAGAACAGTGCCTCTCTGGTGGAAAGATCCAGGAATATACCTAAACTGCTTATTTCTTTCTCATTTTTCTTGCCCTGAAGACATAGTCCACATTCAGGTGACAAAATATTGTCAGATTTCTAAAGAAGGAAGATTTTTTTTAACCTGATACTGTGCGATCTGAATGTAGTGCCTATAAAAACATCTGTGAAATACAGTCCGGCTGAACGACACTTTTGAGCCTGACAACTGCTGCTTGCTGTCTGTGAGAGCAGAACACCCTTCGTGCATAGAGGAAAGATGCATTAATAAAAATCTTTTCTTCAAGTAGCACGATGTCATTACTGTGCCCAGGGTGAATGACATCTGGGAGGCAGCTTGTGACTGAAGTATGCTGGAAATTTCTGAACAGAAAATTCTGAACACACCTCTCCTTGTCTCCTGCTCTTGCTCTCCCTTGTTTATAAAAGATTGTACTGCTGCTGATACTGTTTGAAAACAGTATGATGTACTATGGACTTGCTGTTTAAACTGACTACTATCTTTGAATGAAGAGCAGAGAGGATGCATTTAATGTATTTACCTGTATCAAAATATGAGGGTGATCCTGTGTCAATATTTTCCTCAACCAGTTTAGTATATCTACATGCAAAACCTCAATGTTTTGAGTGCCTAACAGTGTTTTGTTTAAATGTTATCAGACTTTACTATTTCTGCAAATAGTAGGTGCTTTGATGTACAACTTTATGGTGCAAACATCTTTTAATCTGAAATTTAGGTACAATTAGTGATAATATTTCATTTTGGAAAGTGTTTTCTACAGAGCTGTTCACAGAGAAGATTTGTATCTTTTCTATTGGCAAAAAGTTAAACAGAAGTGCAATGAGAAAAAGGTAGTAATAATTGCAAGTACTGTCTCACATATTCCAAGACCAGATGTAGAGGGGAAAAGGCTGATGAGAAAGCGTGCTGTTCTGATGGGTCACATCACTTTTCTCCTCAGCTACATGAATCAGGAGAAGTACCAGTAGTACCATTCTTCTGCAAAATTCTAGGCATTCATGACATCCAGCAGAGCTATGGGAGAGCTCTAAAACGACAGAATCCCTCCTTGCAAACTGCTCAACCTGAACTTCTTATCTCCTTTGTGAGCTCCTTGTTCCAACATTGCTGTTTCTCAGATACTGTTGCCAAATCTTGGAGGCATCTGAGCTTCTGCTCTGTGCAAATCAATAATGTTTTGGGGTTTGTATCTGAATTCCTTCCAAAGGTGTAGTTGAAACCACGAAAGCCCTCTTTCTCATCAGCATTAAGCTGAACCACACAGCCAGCTCTAGCGTGTTCTTGTTACTCTGCCAATTGATGTGGACAAGAACAAATTCCTACATAAGCACATTGACTGCAATGTGATTTCCTCAAGTTGCTTACTAACAACATAAAAACGAGTGCAGCATGAAAGTGTGCTATTAAAACTGCCAAGTGGAAGCATACTCCTGACTTTGAAGCATTACATGCATTCTGCCCTAAAGGCATGCTTCTGTTAATTCAAGGGACTTGCATTAAATGCTGCCAACAAGACTTTTTGTAACCAGTAATTATTTCTGACTTGACTTTAGGCAGCTTTGTATGGCCTTGTTAACTCTGCTAGTTTTATCATTATCTATTTCAGGATATTTTAGCTTTTGTGTATTTGCTCTTCAATTACTGTTTTAGATGCAATGCTGTCACTATAATATGCCTATGAAATACAAAGTACTGAGCATGAAGTTTAGCTGGTGGTTTTTTTGTCTTCGTGTTTGTTGGGGTTTTTTTCCCCTCCTGATTTTAGTTCTTTTTGCTTCTAATAGAGGAAACTCTAGTACAGTTCTGGTCACCCGATTTCAATTCAGAACCACATTTCTAAAGCCTTAAAAATGATTGGAAATCTAGAAAACATCACCAGCAAAGAAAGATTTCCCTTTGAAAAAGAAAAACTATGAACAAAAATTATTTGGCATTCTGAACTGCATTTTTTGGGAAGCTGTGGAAATAAATTTCTTCCTCTCCCCAGTTGTGTGCATCTGAAGTGCCAGTAATAGCTGTTACTGGATCTATCAAGGCCTTTGGGAAAAGACTAAACATGTCTAATTCCAGAAATTTATCATGTGATCTAGTTAGAAGTTCCCTTGCTTCTTAAATATTCTAGGCGATATTCCTCAAATGTATTCCTCAAATGTATTCCCCTTGTAAAAATGCCTATGAAAGCCCTTTGCAGTGCAGCATTCTAGACTTGCCTCTGAATGGTTTTTCAAACAATGATTAGAGCTCAGTAAATGAGTAATCACTGATGTGGGATGTGGGAGTTCTGCATAGAAATTTTCCTGAAGGGGCATTCCACTTCATCATACCCTCAGCACACAGCACAGTGGTCAGTCGTTCTGTGACAAGAGGATGATTTTGCAGCAAGTGGAGGAAAGACAGCTGGGATTAATGCTGTCTTGTGGACATATGTGGTTATGTTATGGTTATATACAAGGACACTAGATATCACTGTAATTTCTTTGCTAAATAAAGGGGAGTATGCAATAGAACAATTTCACTAAAAATTGGCCCAAGAAAATTGCAGCAGATAACACAGTGTGCAGAGAAGGATTTTAGACAGGTAATAAAACTTTTCCTTTTCTGACAACAGTGCATTTTTCTTCTGGAGCACAAGTCTGTTAAATTCAGCTGTATCAGCATTTGTCCTTTCCATTTAAGATTTGAGTTGAATACATTTTCAGAACTGTAGAACCATGAACAGAAAATTTGACAAAACTGTAAGAATTCAAGTCTTTGTAAACATTTAATGATAATAATGTAGTAATCCAGTCTCATTATAACACAGAGATGCAATTCTTTGCTGTACTGCCCTCCACTATCGAAACCCACTTGTTGTTTCTGTTACTCAGCTGGAGTCTTACAGCAATCACACTCCCGGATTCTGTAAGGGCAGCATTCATCCTGCCCACCTTACTATCGAGAATATCACCAGCTCTTATTTATACAACAAGTCTCTCCTGGCCTCCTTTGTCTCCTCATGCCTAAAATAGCATTAGGTAATGAAGCTTATGAACAAATTCAGCTGCCGTATTATAAGTAAAACTTAAAAAAATCAAACAATGCTGTCAAGAGCAAAACCTTGATCTGCTGTAAATCACATTAATCTCACTTAAATCAGTAAGTCTCCTTTAGAATTTGTCCATTTCTGCTAATTGAAGTGTATGTGTGAATTTTAGGATATCAGCAATGTACTACAAGAGTGAAAATAATCTTAAAAGAAATAGGATTTACTCTTAAATGAGTGACTGGCTAGAACATAGACATGTGCTATGGATATGGTAGCTGAGTTAATTACATATGTAAGTACAATACATTCTAATTTTAGCAAAATATTTTTCTCATTCTAACTATTGCACCGGACTTAATCAGTAAATGGATAATTTGTGTGCTTGGCACTTAATTTAGTGGTTATAAACTAGGAACTACTGCTAAAACATATCTGCACTGATCTGCCTGACTAGGATAAGCAGTGATCGCCTTTTGTCTTTATAGTGCAATTTTTGTCTCCTTAACAGGTTGTCCCACCAGCTTACTCAGACTGCTATAATTTATTTTTACTAGAAATGTATAGTCAGGATATTTAGATACACTTACTAATACTATTAACAATTCTTTTGGGTTCATGTGAAGCTGTCTGAACTGGTAATTTTAATTTTTTTTCTGTACTGCATTTTCTACACCTCATAAGATAAACACATCAGGTTGAAAGTTATGAAAGTAAATATTATGGTCAAGAGGTATAAAAATTCCTTTATCTCCCTAGGGTTTGAGATATCTGTTGGCAGAAAAAGCTGTGCATTTCTGTTTGGATCAAGTGCTAAGGAAACATAATAAGCATACACAGCCCAAAATCCCTAAGAGAAACATATTTTACATTCTGAAAACACAAAATAAGATTTAGTCTTGTTTGTTAAATGCCCATTAAAATACATCTTCTGTCAAGTCCACTTCTCCCTGAAACTTCCACGCCTGGAGGGACTTGGCTTGGCTTCTGTCTCGTCGCAGTGCCTTCATCATTTGATGAATGCACGCCTGTTGTCCTGAGTTTTGCAGTTTTTCAGTGTTTCTCTTTGCTGTGATACTTTCTCACACATTCTGCTGTAAATATGGCCATGGTTTCTTGCTAACTATCTATGTTTTGTTAACTGTCCATGTTGTTTGTCATTCCATTCTCCTAGGCGGAGACATACGATAGATTTTTCCTTTGACCAATGGAATGGAGAGGTAGTGATTTCTACCTCCAATCCACGGTAATTTGTAAAAACATATAAATAAAGGTCAGAGGGTTCTGCCCTCTCTCTTTTTGCCCTCTCCTTTGCTCGCTCTCTGTGGTCTCTCATTTGGCTCTCCTTTTGGCTCCTCGGCCTGGTCGGCCCATCCGTGCTACACACCCCAAGACAGAGCGTGGTCACACAGCGGCGTCCTGCAGTACCAGAGCCATTTTATGCATTTGGGACAATAAATGTAGAAGCTGTTTGAGTAAGTAAATATGTGTGTTTAGACATAGTTAAAAGCGGGCACTATTGGTCTAGTACTTGTGGGCTCTCAAGAGAATACACTCAGAGAGAATTCATACTCACAACTATTATGTACTCTAATTCAGGCAAAATACCATTCCTTTAGGGTGACAGTAGATCTTATGTTTCCTTCTAGAATTCAGAGCACTCTGAGAAGATTGCTTTTACTGTTTGAAAGTGTTGTTTTCTCTGCAGGTTAGGGATTGGCATGTTGTAGGAAAGGTGCAAACTACATTCCAGGCTCTCTGCATAATATTCAGGTGCTTGCCTAAGACTTTTACATCACTTGCTCAAATTTTCGGCCGAGGGAAGGAAGTGAAGATGCTAAAAAATGAAGGAGGAAGGAGATTTAAAGAGAAACAGTGAAACATGCAAAGTCATGGGCGTTAAGGTTAGACAAAGAGTATGAATAGACAGGATCGATCCTTTTTTCTGAATGCTTCTTTTGGGTAAGTGGATACAATGCTGTACATGGTTTGATTTAAGCAAAAAGTGTAGAGATTGCTTAAGTTTATTCAGTCTCCAGTTCAGTGACAGGACTGTTGGACATCTTCCTAAAGTGCTGAAAGATGTGTGAAGAAAAGCAATGGGCCTAAAGAGATGAGAACAGAGAGGAGAGGAAAAGATTTGAAAGCTTCTGAAATAAGACAGAAAAGGGCTGTTAACTCGGGATTGAAAGGAAAGAGGACAACTCAAAATGCATCAGAACAGGAAAAAGGAGGAAGAAGATGCAGAGTATAGAAAAAGGAATAGAAAAATATAAAGAAGGGTTAATGAGGAGAAAATAACCTGGCAAAACCAATAGGGCTAGGAAAAAATAACACTGTACATATAGAGAGGCGAATATGCTCATAGCCAAGGGGTCACAAAGAGGTAAAGAATGGTGCTGATATTTATCAGGAAAACATGGGACTTTTTCTAATTTGAGGTTAAAGATGAAGTATATAAAATGTTTTTTCTTTGAAAGCTAGAAATCCCATACTTTTTACCTGTTGACACTAGTGCACCCAGGAGAAATATTCATTCTGCACAATATTGTGACAGAATGCAGGATTCTGGAAAATTACTGTAGCGCAGTAAGGAGTGGGAGGATGGCAAATTGATGGTACTGGAAATGGAACCAAGAGCTTTTTGTTGGACAGGACTGGTAACTAATGGCCACCTAGTTGCTGTACAAGCCCTGTGAAATTGGCTGGTGGATTTGGACTTGTTTGCGGTAGGACTCTGTTTATATTCCAAGAACCACTACCACAGGCTGCACTAAGAGAATAACAGTGCTGAGCAGGAGAAATGCCAATATTGAGGAAGTATTTGGACTGGAAAGGTGCCGATAAATGGAACTATTCCACATCAGAAGAAGAATAAACTGCATCAAGAACTTTTTTCAGATAATCTAAGTGAATGTAGTAGGTTTATTTATTCACTTGCAGCTATATATGTGCATGTGTACAGGTCATACACACAAAAAAACTCTAAGCAAAACTTTTTCTGTCGTTAATAAGAAAGAAATTCAAAACTGCTCTGCATGGTTGAAAACATCTTACAAAGTAATTGTGAAACATAATTGTTATTTGCAAGGATTTAACAGTTATATTAATTTTTAATAATAATTTACACCATTGTGAAAAACTTCATGCATTCTCTGGGTGCATAATTAGATTTCACTTTGGTGGCACTTACATGAGGGATCGTAGTTAGAATAATGCTATTGCTACAAGTGATTGCTGTTCCCCAGGAATCAAGGAATATGCCTAAATGGAAAGTAAGGAGCTAAAAAAAGAAGTGTTAAGATTTTCACAATTCTGCAGGAAATCCGATTTGGGGCTCATGAAGATGAAAAAAGTCTTGACTGATAAAACAAATTTCTGCAGTGTCTCTGCTTCTTCAGAGGTATCTGTTGCAAATATTGACTTAAACTGTCTCTTTAGGTTTGTGGGACACGATTACATTGCAGGATAAAACTAATATTGGTACTTGTGTTAAATAAAATAAAAGCCAGAGCTGTCTTCTTGTGATCACATACTTGCTACATTTAGTCTTTATGGTCCGGCTGAAGTCAGGCTAAAATTCATTCCTCAGACTTGCACAGAGCTGTTCAGTTTATGGGGAACCTAGGCTACCTTCAAAAGCTGCAATTAGCCTTTTTTGGAAGCAGAATAACAGTCTGGATGTATTCTTTCTTGTTCTGATATGGCAGTTCTGGTTTTGTGTTCAACAGGATTTAATTTGTTCCAACGTCTTTCTTGCCTAGAGTTTGCTTTTCCCATTAAAGCTCGTGTGTAAATCTTTTGTGGCTGGAAAATAGCAAGCAACTGATGAGTTTTCCATGAGAAAAGATGTATGCTATGTTTATCTTGTCTTTGCCAGTGCGTTAGTGAAGAGCTTTTTGTCCTTTCCAGAAACCTTTCAGTAAGTGCAGTGGCAATGATTTCAGTGCTGGCAGTGTCTCATTAATGTCACACAACGTCTCTTAGGGCCAGCGTAGAGCACTTCTCACTTGCACAGGGCGAGCATGCGACAACGTAATTTGTGAGGACAAGTTGAAAAATTATCAGATTATGTCTCCAAGGCTGTGATCTAACGGCTCTTCTCTGACCCTGCTCTCCAAAAAGATCACTCTGCCAAAGCCCCCCCTTGACTTCACCTATACAGCCTTCAAGAGAGTTTATTCCCATTTATGTACAATTCCTGACAGCTTATAAAATGGCCAATCCCCTGTAAAGTTCTTTCTATCAGGATTCCAGTTTGGATCAAAAGCATGCTTTTGAATTAAATGTCATAATTTTTCCTACTTCCAATGCTTTGGTTCAAGTTGTGGAGTGGTTTCAGTATGCATGAGCTAGATTGTCTCAAATGAAGCTAAACTCAAGGAAACACACAGGAATACATTTGATGCATTCCAGCTGCAGGTAATAATTCATCCAGGTTACCAGACCAAAACTTACTGAAGGAAAACTCTTTTAAACATTTATAGTGTCGAAATTGATCCCACAGCATCAACTGCTTCTCTGTGTAGATATGGTTTTATTAGTCCTCATTACCTGCTAATTTAGATGTAAGGAGTTCAAAAGGAACAATTTTAAATATGGAAAAAAGACTAAAAGTTGGTCCATGTCAAGCTGAGGATCTGATCCTCAACTGAATGAGAAACAGAAAAGACAATGTTTGGAAAATATATCTCTGCTTCTGAAACAGATGGCTGCTGTGTAGAGGACACTTGATCTTATTTTACATCTGCTGGTGAGAGTGCAGAGTTTGGAGTTCTCTGTTGAAAAGGTGTTTCCTACAGGGGAAGGCAGGATCAAATTCTAAATCTGAATAATCCATGAAAACATAAACATAATCTTATTTTTTTATTATCATCTTGGCCATTTTATTCTGTCTTAACATACTATGTGGTCCATAATCCTCTGAAGGTAATAAAGAGTTGCTGCTTACTTGGTCCTAGTATAATACTCAAGAGTATTAAAAAATTAACAAAGCAGAAACAAGAGACAATTATCATAGCACTGGGTAGTTCTGTGTTCAGTGGGGGTCTCTGGCTGTGAGTTACTGAAATTCTCTTTGGATGGACTTGTCAGCAACCCTTAGCCACTCCAGCATTTCATTAGTTGCAGTTTAATTGCTTTTCACCAGTTGCTGGTTTTCAATTTATTTTTCATTTTCTCCTACGGGAGAGGCAGATTGCATAATGACATCTGCACTGTACATGCTGCTTGTCACAGGTAGTTGTTTCTACCTTAGGTTTGCAATTTTCTCCTTGTTGTACAAGTCTAACAATTCAGTACAAAACCCATACTGATTTACAGAGAATTTTTTAGACTTTAGATGCAAGGAATTGCAGTTTTTGATAAGTTGGTTCATGACTAGTGGCAAGAACTAAGTTTCAGGATTACTTCACCTTTTGAAAATTCACTTTCAATAAAACCCTGTTGCTTTAAGAATTAAGTGCCTCCAATAAAGGCCTGGGGTTTGAGTTTATAAGTGCTGGACCTCAATGGACAGATTGTTATAAAAGCATTTGCAAGTTCTCAGCATATTTCAAACCAAATCATTAGACTCTTGCTGCATTATTAAGTATAAATTGTACAATACTCTTGAAAAATAAGTATATAGGCAATGAGAAAGATGAGAAGAGATGAGAGTTTTCTCTTTGAGACATGTTTTTGTTGGGTTGTGTAATATGCATCCATGTAGACAATATTAAAATAACACAAACCTGGGCTCAAATATCAATTACTTAACAGGACTTAAGATGAATCAAAAAGCCCAGAATTAAATTTTTAACTCCCAAATCTGTATGGGAAATCTAAGATAATGCACTTAGCCATTCTAGAAAAGATTCTCTCTGAATTACTAGAAAAATCTTGACTGCATTGTGCAAAAAATAATGGTTATGTGTACTATGCAATGCTCTCCAGTCTAACTTTTTCATGTTTATTCCTTATTTTTTAAATTTTCTGTCAGCCACCTAAACTAAAAAATTAGTATGTCCGAGATAAAGAAAAATCTGTTGTAAAGGTGCAGCATTTCCTTCATCTTTTTAATGCAGGTTAGAACTTTAAGAGTAGACATCTACTCTAGATCTTACTTTTCTTTACAGTGCCAGAGTCAGTGCTCTCAGGGGTTTAGATAAAAATGTTCTCATCTTCAGTGGAAGATAACCTTCAAACTATTCCTCACACAAAATTATTGCAGCTAACAGTTTTTGAGCCCTGGCTGTCCTCCGAAAAATCCATGCCATGACTGTCTATTGTTGTGCCTTGGCTCTGTGCGAGCCCTGCTCAGCAATAACAAAAACATCTCTGTGTTATCAACCCTGTGTTCAGCACAAACCCAAACCAAAACCCCTCACCAGCCACTGCAGAGAAAGCCAACTCTACCCTGGAGAAAATGAGCACAGTACAAACATCACAATCAACTAACAGATTGGTGGTACTTCAAAGAACGTTTCTTGAAAACTGCTTGTACCCTTGGAATATTGTGCCAAATGCAAATTGTTCAGAAGTTCTATGAAAGAAAGTGCAAATTGTGTTAGAGTGCACTTGCCATGACACCAAATGGTCAATAATATTAAGGAGTAGTTTATATATATTATAATATTAACAAATAATTCACCATTCCTCTACGGCTGAGTGTATCAAAATTTTTAAAAAAAATAAAATCTAGGTTTGCAAATCAATGTTTGCAATTAAGGCTTCAAGAAATGGTTTCACTGTTCTTTTGCACATGTGAAGAAATACTAGGATATGACCCATTATTAGTAGGAGGTTTCTAGTCCCTCTCCTTTTGCTATTGTTTTCTGTGGTTTCAAACACTGTGATGGAAAAACCTTTCCAAGTTCTTTCAAAAGCTTGTGTGGTTATTTGTGCTCTCATAGTGTTGCAGAGCTGGGTTTGGGGAATTTATTGTGTGGATGGCCCCATTTCTGCCAAGTTCTTCCTGAAGGAAGGCAAAGAGTTCTGGGGAAAACTTTTCCCCTATGGACTTCGCAGGATGTAAGCAACTGTCCGAGCACAGAATTCAGATTCTCCCCATCTCAAAAGTGATGCACAGGCATTTTTACCTGAGCAAACTAATAATAATCCATAGGCAGGTATTGATCATGGTGTGGAGTCTTCTGAACTACTGCGGAGCATTTTTCAAAATTTGCTGCTGTGAGAAAAAGTAAAAATATATGTTGGTGCATTGTTTTGGGTTGCAGCTGGAGCTAGAACTTATGATTTGGCCTGGGATTTTTAAGGAAAAACAAACAAGATTTTATACCAGTGCCTGCTGAACAAATCTGAGGTTGTCATTATTCTTCAATAAAAAAGCTAAATTAATTTATAGTTGTTCTTTTATCCAAGAGAAACCTGTGACTGGTAATTAAAATTAATTCAGACACCCAGTGATTATTCTTCCAATATGGCCATCCTGTTCTGAAACCTGGGTGCTGGAAAATCTGATCCTATTCGATTAAAAAAAAAAAGAAAATACTGACATATTTAAACATATTTTTTTTCTTCTTCTAGAGAAAAAAGATTATTTAATGTACTGACAATTTTCTTGGAGTATACTGTAGCTAGACAATTTGGTGTTGTTGGTTTTTTTAAAATTTTAATCAGCTTTCTGATATAACATGTTTGTTATGATGGAGATTTGGTTTAATTTAAGACAGAATCCCCCAGAAACAGACTAATTATTGACTGCGCTGTTTCAGCTCTACATATACAAGTTATTGAATACTCATTAAAATTTTTTTGACTTTATTTAAATCTTTTTTAAAAAAGGCTGACATGCAAAAATGCCAAACAAGCAATTCTGCTTCTGAGGCACTGCCAAAGATAGTTTTAGAGGGGACATAGAACTGTGTTCAGAAGGGGCATATCTGTCACAGGTACTTATTTGTAAAATAGGACTGGTTAGACCTTGTCTTTCTTGTGCGTTTAGGCTTCAGAACCCAAGTCAATCCCTCCTATCTTTAAGGTCTAAATCAGAAGCTTAGTCTAAACTGAGAGCTTAGCCTCTTCCAGGTGGTGATTCTTTCCATCTGACACCATTTGAGGATTTGTCTATCTGTTGAGGGAATGGCAGCATCTGATACACGTCTGCTGATTATGTAAATTATAAATTTAAGTAGGTGACCAAGGTACCCAGGCTCTCCCTTTTAAGGGTGGGAATAAAACAACTGCAAAATACTTTGGCATTCTACAGGCTTCAGTGTCAACAAACAAGGCTGGCTTGAAGGAAAGAAGAATGTGAAAGATGAGCAGGAAAAGCCTTGAAAAATAAAAGGCTAGGACAAGAAACTCACTTGTTGTTTTAGACCTAGCCACTAATGCCCGAGACCAAAAGCTGGGTAACCCAGAAAGACAAGACCCAAACCATATAAAATACTTAACAAAAAGCATTTCAGTTAAAGCAGTGGCAGCGTGCCTCATTCAGACAGTGAGACATTGCACCACAGACTCCACAGCCTTGTTCTGGTGTTCCATTTTTTGTCATCATGATAAGGCAATGAAGACAGAAGACAGCTGAGGAGCTGTGCTCACACAGATTAAATGTGACTGTGGAAGCAGCCCACACAGATTTGTATTGATGATATTGCAAAAGTTTTCTCACATGGTGCTTCCCTTCCCCCAAATAATCTGGCATTCAGCAGAAGTTTATTATGAGATCACAAATGCCAAAGGTCGAATCCTGCATGTTTTCCAGTTCTGTAGCCGCTGTCAGCCAGACAGCTTCCATTTGTGCCATTTTTACTACAGGAAAAGCATGGCATAATTTACCTGCAAAGGGCCTGTTTCACCTTGGTCAATTTAGACACATAGGGATTTACAGTGGCTTGATCCAGTAGGGGCCCCAGCAGTGGAAGAAGATCCTCCCCACAAAGTTGTTCCTATTGTCTCCTTCCTTCTTGTATTTGGAAAGGGAGGGGACGGCTATAATACGATCTTCTCTAGGGATTCTCTGGACAAGCAGTGATACAAGGTCATGCTGCATCAAACTGTATGTCTGGACAGCTGAAATCTGCCATTGAGACCTTGCTGGGAGGATGATCATGTAGTGAGAGTCTTCAGCAGTGCTGTTGCACTGTATCCTTATCTCACTAACTTTCCATTTGAAAGGTTTAACTGAGTGGTGCAGGCAGAATTTCAATTACTCATCTGTGGTGGGGCAGCTGCGGTCATCCCAGCACATGAAAAAAGTAGTCAGCTTTCATATTTATAGTGAAAGTTCCTTTTTATTTTTTTATTTCGTGAATGACTCACTAAAAGTGGAGGCTGGCTGTAACAAAAATACATATGGTTCCCATGGCTCATTCAGGCAAAAGTGTGAATTAATTTTACTAAAAATGTTGTTTGGAATTACACTGTACTTCTAAACAACAGTTCTGTGAAATCCATTTTGCTGTCGTGTGTAGGCAAAGCAGACAAGAGCAACTTGTGCTATGCTAGATGACAGAATAACCTTTCCCCTGAATTAGTTTCAGAAAGCTGGCATTAGCTTTGTTGCCTAACATTCCTCTCACATTTAAGCTTTAAACCCTTGAAGTTCTTTATGTCTGTTTGGTAACAGCCAGAGCAGATTGAGTGATCACCTGGCACCTATGGGACAAGCAAGGGATCAGACCCAGCCAGCAGGGCTTTAGGAAGGGCAGGTCCTGCCTGGCCAACCTGATCTGCTTCTATGAGCAGATGACCTGCCTAGGGCGAGAGGGGAGGCTGTGGTTGTTGTTTACCTGGACATCAGCAAAGCCTT
>VYZT01050757.1:44117-73906 GCA_013400735.1 Pomatostomus ruficeps | reverse complement strand
AAAAATATGGGAAAGTGTTTTGGAGGTTATTTCCTTGTTTGCTGCATTACCATAACAATCTTATTATGGAAAAAAAACCCAATTACTTATCAGCCAGCTTTTCAAATCTAGCTGAAATGCCTTAAAATTTGTCCCTGTATCTTCAAAGAAACTGAACTATACAGGATGATAAAAGGCACAAGTGGCAACTTCTGTTGAAGCAGTTAAAATCTTTTGATTTTACACAGGAAATGTGCATGCATATTCAGACACATAAGCAACAACAGGGAAGAGGACTAGCTATGCTCTGGAACATTTAAAGGTACCAACAAATGTGGTGCTCAGTAATTGAGCTAAACTAAAAACTAACCCTATAAATTTAAAAGCATGAGCAGGTATGTTGGGAATTTGAAGCTGACCTCAAATTTCTTGACACTTGATATCTAGCTTATGTACTTTCCAAAAGTCTTCTACTGGAGTTTCAGCAGTTAGACAGCTACACACTAATTATATATTTTTATGGTATTTACCATTTCATTTAGTCTCCTTCCTTCTACTTTGGAAGAGCAGAGCTTTCTATTTTAACAAACACACACACATTTTCCTTCCAAAACTGAGGGCATTTGTGCACTGTATTTCAAAACAAATTTTGAAAGGGCAAAGTCACAAGGAACTTAACTATAAAATGGAATTATTTGTGCTACCTAATACTGCAGAGCTTTTTGTTCCTTTTCTTATGAAATTATCTGCACAAAGGTAGTTTTTGTTGTCAAATTAAGTTCTAATGGCTCTACAAGAAAGTGGGTGTACAGTAGGTATACATTTTTACAGCAGAAGTATGTACATTAAAGATACAGGAGGGGTATGCATATATATACACTTATACCTTGAATTAAAGTGTACTATACCCTACATTTTAACTCACGATTCTTAACTTGCATGAAGCAGAAAACTTATGTACAGGAATTCCTACAATCTACGTATCATTCTGTACTGTAGTTTTATCAACACAAATATTACATAGCTCATATCATCAGATTTGAGTGTATGAAGCTTTTCTATCAGCTCCTAAAACATAAAAGAATTTTGTGTATTCCAAGAGAAATGCATACATCTGATTCGTCTGTATGTTCAAGTAGGTATTAAATGCACAAGGAAGTATTAAATGCACATTAAACAGCCTGATGGAAACTTCAGAGAAAAAAAAAAAGAAAAAAACTGTTACAGAACAGATATGCAACTTGTTACCTGAAACAAAGTTTAAAGGTAATCTTCTAGGTGAAACTGCTCTGGGATGTCTTTTACTAACTTCTTCATAAATCTGAAGCCTCTCTTCTAAAGTGCCTATTATCAGTAAATATAATAGATGTAAGTAACAGACAAAAACCTATTCTTTTAAATGTCTTTAAATGTTGAGAATTTAAGTGTTGAGAATTAATTGAGCTAGACTCCTTATGTGGATTTGGAACAATTTAAACATTTCATGTTATTTTTTTCCAGTTAATCATAAACATCACTGTGTAAAACTGTACTGAGAACACACGGTATATACAATACACAACCACCAGTATTAATCACACTAAGGATAAACTGTAAACAGGACCATTACCTTCCACATTCAGTCACACAGAGCTGGAGTTCAGTTTCTTTCAGTTACATGTTGTGCAGACCCATTCACACAGTATATGACATTCACAGCTTCAATTAACATTTTTTCACTATGCATCCATTTCAGGCACATTTACAACATTCAGAGAAATCTATATGTTGCATTTCTAAACCACGGCTACACAAACAGCATGCTATACAAGCATGCCTCTATTATATGTCCTCTGGTGACAGCAAAACCAGGGAACAATATGGCCAGCGTAAGTACTGAGCACCAGAACTCTATATACCTTAATGTTTAACAAAGCTACCTGAAGATTTTCTGCCCACTCCTCCCCTTTCCCCCATAATATGCTTTGGAGCTCCAATGTGGTTAGAACTTAAATAACACTGATCTTTTGCTTTAAAAAATGCCATTTTTATATAATTAAAATCAATTTTGCTTAAATATTATATTCATCAAACAATTTAAAACTGAATGTACAGACCAAGACTACAATACATATATATTAAATATATCTGTTTTCCTTTCATAAGAAAAACAGTTTATCTTGTCACTGAGCTCAGATGTTGGGGAAGGGGGGGGAATCTATTACCCAGTGTCTCCAAGAGATGTAGAGTTATAAAAGTAATACTAAAATATTGTTTGGACTGGAACTAAAGCATATAAAAGCCCTAATTGAAGTCACAAGTTGGAGCTCCAGAACTTACCATGGGGGAGGAAATAGTCCTAAGACCACCTAAAAAATAAAGTAGCATTATTAGTTTTATATAATTAGTACAGTTTTAGTCTACATAGGATTTTAATATGTCAAAAACTACTGGACTGGTTCTTCGTTAAGAAAGACAAGCTTTCATCAACATATTTATTATATCAGAGAGAATAATGAAATTCCTTGGTAATATAGTTTCTGAGGCAATAACCATGTGTATCAACTCTGTGGATATACCAGAAAAAGCACTCGAAGGGCAACACTACACTCTGCATAGATGTAACGAAATAATTTTCATTACCCAGTCACTAGCCACATTCCCAGACCTCATGAGACCTAGTTGTAAAACTTTCTAGGAGAAAGCTGATTGAAAAATGTAATACAGCTATAACATCTACAAATAATCTAATTGTGGGCTTATGATTTATGATGTCATCAGAATAACTCCAATAAACTTTCACTAATTAGTGAAAAAACTAAATACAAAGAAACCATTCCTGTGTAAATGTAAACACCCTGGAAAGTTATCACTGCAAAACACTTAATACAGCATAAATAGTTGCAATATTGTAGTTCTAAAAAATGAACTATTTTTCTGGAAAAACACAATAGCAGAAATGTGAGCTGGCACTGGAGTAACAAAGGTTTTAACACATTTATCACCTTTACCTTCTAAGTGCCAACTTTAAAAAAAAAAGAAAAAAGGCTATTTTTTTCCGATGGTCTATCTTAAAAAGCCATCTGAAATAGGTATTTGATTATTTGTCTACATGCCCTAGAAAGAGATACCACCTAAAGTTTCAAAATTTTATGTTATTGCATATGATAGCAGTCTGACAATCTATTAGACAGGAATTAAGTGCCATTTGTTTCCAAGTTCACATGTGGCAAGGGAATGTTCTTCATCTAAGCATCTTAGCAAATGCCACCCGTAAATCCAAGAAGATAAATACTTGCTGTTGGTATTTTCATGCATACAAGTTTTTCAGTAAACATTTTAAAATGAATGAACACACTATATAACAATCATGATCAGAAGGTACACAATTTTCTGCCAAGTAGAACTTTCTAATCTAAAGCAGTACCATATCAAACAGGAGTTCTAAGTGTGTCCTATATCATATGTATTTTCACTGTATCCGTGTAGTTTAACTTACTGGGCTGTAGGGCCTTTTCCAAGCCTTCATAATAATACCAGTTTTCTGCATTACGCTCAATTAACTCTTTGTACACTTCACCAGCTTCTTTCAGTCTTCCTAACTTGAGTAACATCTCTCCTAGAAACAAGACGGTACAGAACTGTGAATTACATGAGAAAGCACTTGCAGGTAAAGTTTACTATACTAGATATATAAAATTAGGCTTAAGCATACACAGAGTCTTAAAAAGAGGCATTTGCTGTGCCTTACAAATGCTACTTAAAGCTACCACACATAGAGCTCAGAGCTTGGAAAATTCACCTGTGAGAACAAAGACTACCTGAATGTCTGTATTTGAGTATTTAAAATAGCTATTGGGATTATCAAATAAACAAGCAACTCCTCCTTCCAGGACTCCAACACACAACTAGATCAGTTTTTATCAGGCTATTTACTTAAGCACATTTTTCACATCAACTAACCAGTTAAACCACACTGGTTTGCTACTATGTAAATGGTTCTACCAAGTGTAGCTTCCATGGAATTAATCTTCTTCACAGCTGCTCATGCAGGATGTGTTTTGGGATTTGTGACTAAATGTTGATAAATACACCAACATTTCCACCACTGCTAAGCAGTACTTGTAGAGGCTTTGTCTTTTTACCCACACTGTGCCAACCCAGACCAGGTGGACAATAAAGCAGGACTGGGCACAGCCTGGGCAGCTGATCCAAACTGGCCAAAGAGATATTTTATGCTATACAGTTTTATGCTAAGCAATAAAAAATTGAGGAAGAGTGTTGGGGCAGGTAGCCATTGCCTGGAGACTAGCTGAGCATCAGTGTTTGTGGGAAGTGTACAGTGACTTTATCAGTTGAGGATCTGGGTTTGATTTTCTTTCCTTCCTCTTTCCATCACTAAAGCTATCTTCATCTCAGTGCACAAGTTCTCTTGCTTTTGCTCTTGCTATTCCCTGTTCCAATGTGACAGCAAGACCGGGTGAAGTGAGTGGGCAGCTGTGTGGGGCTTACCCCACTAGCCAGGGTCAGCCCACCACAGCTGTGCAAGCAAGGAGTAGCTGAAGAACATTTGCCATTACTCACACATATTCAGAAACCAGTATTAGCACTTCAAATCCCCAAAACAACTGCGAGTTATTTTTAACCAAAAAAGTCAACTTCAGTATTCATTTCAGTAAGTGCATTAGAAAGCTTGAAAAGGAAACAGGGATTTGATACTTCAGTCAAAATGAAAAAAATTTTAAGTGTTTGTACTTCAAACAGTATTCTTTATGAAATCGTTTTTCATAAGATCAAAACTGGGTTATAACAGTTATGATTTATGGAAAGCTACTCTAGTAAGTACCAAAATAATCTCAGATTGCTTCTATTTCTTTGTCAACCCAAGTTAGATTACTTGCATCCACTACTCACATTGGCAGGAAAAGTTATTTACTTGTGCACAAAATTCTAAATCTGTTGGTACCAGTTTTCCTATAATAATTGTTACAAATAAATTAAAGACTTCATATGTTGGTTTTTTTTCCTTTTACTGTTTTATCATATCTGAAAGCCATTAGCAAAATTTCTAACAAAATTGTCTAAAGGAAGAATAATAATGACTTACCTTTGATTTCTTCTACTATTAATTTATCACATATTTGCTTTTCATATGTCTCTATATGTTCTAAAGACTCCTGAAAAAGATCTGCCTCTCTCATCACTTGATTTTGATATAAAATCAGTTCACTATATTCGTAATCTATTTTATTAGGAGGAACCTGGGGGAGAAAAAAAACCCAGTATGTTAGTTAACATTTACCTATACCTCAAATGTATGCAGTATTACAGAATACAAGATTTAAGCTATGGAACATAATCAGATCTATTTATAAACCCATCTAAACATTCAAAATGTAAAACTTCCATTATTCACAATCAAATCAGATTCATTTAAGGATATCCTGTGTTAGATAACATTTTAGAAGAAGTCCTTTCTCTTTTTACTATCACTATAGAAACTAACTAAAAACTCAATTATATGAGAGAAAGCAAAGATCTTTATGTATTTTCTTTCTGAAGGACTTATACACAATACAACAATTTTGACATAAGTTCTACAGTAGATGGCTGGGGTCTAACAGTATCATTTTCAGCATACCAGAATTCTGGATCAAACTATTTCCAAGAGCAATGACCCATCCATAGCTTGACAACTGGAATTTTTCAGATGGAAAACTTATACTATTTCTCTCTAACCGAGTATTCTCTGTACTAAACTTCAATCCCCCAGAAAATGCAGTGCACAAGCATACAGCGTGTTTTCAAGCAACAGAGAATTATTTTTAGGTCTGTTTCCAGTTGCACACCTAGGACTTCCTACAGCCTATAGTACAACTAGTGGCTCATCCACCTTACAGTGCTACAACAGCCAAGGAAGCAGGGTGACATTCAAAATTATTCTTTTCAGAGGTAACTCCATAAAGTGGATTTAGGCAATGGAAAGTCTTGCCAGAGTTCCAGTAATTCTTTTCCTACTAAATACTCTTCACTAATATAAAAAAAAAAGCTACTCCAATTGCAAGAATGTCAAAGAGCAAATGCAATCTCCAGACAATGCCCAGCAGATCAATAAAAGTCTGCTATATGAAACGCACCGTCCCAATAGAAATTGTAGGAGAGATTTATAATCCAACATGATTTTTTACATAAAAGATGAGAAGCAGTTGAGTTTGACAAACGTTAATGATATTCTTTCCTGTGACACTACATACTTTGTTTCTTCCTGAGCAACCAACACTTTAAAGTCAAATCGGTCACTAAACTGTTTACTAGTATTTTCTGTTCCCTGAAAAAGCTGTTCCTTGATCTTTAAAGAGACAAACAATTTCATTTAAAAAAAAAAAACAACAACACAAAAAGCCAAAACATTAAACTGGCTGAAATAAACATTCTTTTTAAGAACACTGCCCTAAACCACTACTTCCAGCCCTTCCCTAAGCACAAATTGATTTTATAGGATTTTACATTTCTGATAACACACTCTTCAGATTTTGAGAGGCAACTTTTACAGTAATGCTGGGCATTTTTAGAAAGATTTGCTTTTACATATAAGAGTTCTGAAAGATAACTAAAATACTGTAAAGATATGTGTATCTGACAATGAACATTACTATGAAAATAACATCATTCAAGTACTTTTAGTAGCTAATACAGAATAGCAAATACTGACTAATGGAACAAGACTATACCTTGCACATACTAGTCAGCAAGTAGCATGAAATTCTACCCACTTCTCAGAACATATCCCTTATCTACAGCGCTATTTCCATTTCCACCTTGGCTCAATTTTTGGCCTATATTACCGACTAGAAATCACTAATAAAAACACTGTTACCAGGAAAGCACTTTTAACTGCTTCACAGAATAGACTAATGGAACAAGGCTTAAGCATTAAGCACATCTTCCTGTTTATCCTTACTGCAGTACCATGGAATGACACTGCAGAGCACCAATTTAGTTCTTCACCTCCTCCTAAAAATATCCTTTCCTCCAACACAATACACATATCTGAATTCCAAATTTCGTAAGTAGCACAGCTTTTTGGCACATCATTAATTAGTTTTAGGCCTTCAAAACACAGATTACCCAAAACTCCATAAAAAATATATACACAATAAACAGATACCAATTGACCTCCTCATAGCTGTTTTGGCTCAGCAGGATAACAAAAACCAAAAACCAAACAAAACAGGAAACTTAAAAAAAACCAAATTAAAATATTGTTACACAGAGAGCAAATCCACCAGAAAGATACTGCACTTACTATCAGTCCATTTAAAAAGCTATTTTTAAAAGTAATTTTAAAAAAAGTCTGTTTGCAAAGAAATTTTGAAATCTCATCAATTTAATGATGATTTAAATATGTAATTCATCAGAAGACAAGCAGTTCATAATCCCAGTACTAAAGCTGAATAGTCAGATTGTCTTATAAAGAATAAGAGGTTTTATAATGAGATTGTCCACACCATTGTTATTGCTGTTCAATACACCTTTACTCCTCCCTCCCCCCAGAAGAGTTACAATTCTTGCACAGGAAATGTCCAACTTTCTCCTGAACTCAATTCTCCTGTTTCAGAATAGATTTCTACCTCTTCTCCTGGACCAAAGAAGGACCAACCTTACAACTGCAGATGCCCTAACAACTGTCACTGAAAGAATGTGACAAGATGCAGCCAAAACATACCTAAGAGCAGACCCCCAAAACTCCAGAGGTTTTCTGTCCATATCTGTATTTGTGGGCCTGATGTGAAAATTAGGAATAAAATAAAAATTAAAAATAAAAAATTGCTCTGGAAAAGAAGAAAGGAAAAATGGGACATACAACAGTAAAACAAATTGCATAGTTGTTTTACACCTTGGTTCCCAAAATTTAAATTCTGAACTGACTCTTAAATAATTTGACTTAACTTGGGACAGCACAAGCTGTTACATTTCCTGCAGTGATGTCTACCTTTAACCTCATAACCTGTTTTTGACTGAAATATTGTGCATCTGGACAATTTACAGCTTTCAGATGACAGGCAACATTGATCTTAATACACTAAGAGACAGAAAATTCACCATTTCCAGTGGCAACTTAGCCACTATAATAAAACTGTCAATGATAAAAAGCAATTCATCACTTCAATTCGTTGATCAACTTCCTGACACTACTCCTCCTTTTATTTTCCCTGCTAAGCAAGCTTCCTAGTTATTACTCTTCCCAAACCCAGCATACAGTTTGTAATAAAATCACATAGGTTTTTTTCTGTTTACAGTAAACAAAGAGACTCTCTGCTCTTCACAGACAGCTTTTTCTCTAGTCATCTTATCTTGCCATATTGTTCTTCTCATTTTCTAAGTTTTTTTTGTCAACAGGCTCATCGGTAAGTCTTCATCTCTCAGTAATCAGTGCTTTATGGATAAAATCCCTGCTGGTCAGAACTAAGAGTATATTTCACTTTTCACCCATAAGTTTGCCCTGAGGGACAGTTTTACTGTTAAACTAAGTCAAACTGCAGCCTGGATCAACAAAGGCAGCTCACTTCCCTCTATTATTCCCCTTCCTCTTTCCCCTCTCACCTCACAGTTGTTCAGTTCAGCCAATCAATCCTTCCAAAGAGTGATTATTTTTCTGGCACTTTGGCTTCCTGAACCAACCCTTCACAAGTCAGCCAGTGCTGCACAAGGAAGTGGTGTGAGCACACAGGAAAAACTCAGATTTCTGGTTTTGGCAACAGCTTGTAGCTAGATCGGCTCCATTATTTTGGAGTACTGCATCTTCAGATATTCACCTACAATCACTAAAGTGACAGTTCCTTGATTTTTTGGTTGGGTTTTGGCTGTTTGCATTCACATCTGAATGGACAGAGCTGCCTGAGTAATTCAGGTAAATAAATATCATGAGCCTACATCACCACTATTTATCAATTATTATGACAGCAGAATTTTATATAACATGTTACATTTCTTTCTCTATTCATTACCACGAATGGTAAACAGTATCAGGCCTAATAGAAATTGCCACACAACTCCTCAAAAACATCACTTTGTTGAAGAGTCCCACTCAAGAGTCATTTGGATTCCCTTCAGTCTTTCAACCCTCCTTTCAAATTACCACCCTTCTGTTGCAGCCACATGCAATATTCTGTGAAGTCAGTCACGAAAGTTCATCTATCGAGTACATACAAAGTACAGGCCAGGAGGGGAGATTTGAGAAGGAAAGTAAGCAAGATGTATACCTCATCAAAGATCCATGGGATGTTCTGAACTTAATTATTTTAACTGCAGGACTGAAAAACCCAGACACCACAAAACCAGTACATTTGGGTAGTATTGTGGAAGAGCCAACACATGGCAAAACTGAGCTGTGAGTTTGCCTGGGGTCTCCTGACTGTTCCAGATCCAGCACATTGATTCTCTTCTCCTGTGTTTGGGGTTCTAGCCAGGCAGGCACTCATTAGGGAGCTGGCACAACAGAGCACAAGACTGCTTTCAAGAAATGGAACTAATGTGTTCATATGTATTTTTAGTGTTTTGGAAGAGAAAAGACAATATACCACTTAAGAGTCTCTAACAATCTCAAAAAAAGAGAACAGGCTTGACAGGACTAATTTCCTATAAAACTCTGTTGTCCACCATTTGTAGCATATTTCTGTCCTTCAATGCTTAAGCAGCTTTTCCACCACTTGCCTCTGACTGACATGATGCTAATCAACAGTTAAACCAATTCATTTTGCAAGTACAAGCAATCTTCCTATTTATGGGAATTTCCCAAATAGCTCCAGTTTTATCAGAAAATGGCATCCATGCTTGGGCTCATCGTAGGATCGTCTTTGTTTGAGGGTGAGATTTGAGATGGTGGTAACTTGCAGAGCAGACTCAACTGATGTAACCCATTCACCTACAGTATTTAAATCTGGCTTAGTCACTAAGACTGAACAGTGTACCGTGACTGTCCTCAAACTATCATACTTACATACAACCTTTTAGAAAAGACAACAACACTAAGAACATCACTTCCATTCTCTCCAAGGGGCCAACACCACTACTAAGCTCTCTTAGTCCTCGAAGAGATGCAGTTTCTTATGCTACATTTGCTGATTTTCCATCTACTATATAATCTTTCTAACTCAAACAGTCATTTTGACACCAAACTCAGACTGGGCTCTGCTGACTCATTTGAGAATGACTTTTTGGTTGTCAAACACTCACCCAAGATGACCCAATTTTGATTAAAACCTTTTCAGTTTTTACTCAATGCTGAAGTTACAAGTTACAGCTCTTTTGAAATATCAAACTATATATACCCAGCTTGCAACATTCTTTTTGACCATGATATGTGATCAAGACAAACACTGTTCTCTCCTAGCCATTTATCTCCTTTCTTACAGTTAATCCCATATATAACAACTCAGAAAGGAGATGAGATTTTTGTTTTAAAAACACACGGTCTAAAGGCCAGGTAATAGCTTAGTATTTTTACACAGCACTTCCAAGATGCCTCCCCAGCTGAACAGATCTATAAACATGTTTCTTTTCCTTTCTACATTACAGAATAATCAATGCATTTTATAGCTCTGCATTACCACTAACAGAACAAGGGAATAGTCTCTCACAAAAAAGCTTATACTCTTGTGATTTTAGCATTGTACCATTTGGTTTACTTAGGTCTCAGCAACACCAAGTCTGATCAAAAAATTTTCAGCTACACTTTCATGTTACTCTGAAACCAAGCATTGATTTTAAGTGTATTATATACAGATGCATATGAACCATTGACAGTATTTCATTCTTTGTAGAGATGTAATGGTATCCAGACTATGGCAGGAGAAATGGCAAATAAGCACATCCAAAACATTAAACTATTTTCTGTAGTTTCACCTACTGTAAAGGGGCAGAATTGTCACAGGTTTTCTCTCGCTGCAAGTCTCACAAACATTAAGTTACTTTGCATGAGACTCCCCTCCTATCTTTAACCCTAACAGTTTATTGAGAGGGAGGAAAAGCATTCCTGTATCATTTGTGCCTGCTGCTAAGCTCCTGGAAATCTTTCTGCTCAAAGCAGAAAGATATACAAATAACAAATTTATTCCTAATTCATCATTGATTTCTATTTCCAAAGAGCTAATTCCTCCAATTCTATCCCTTATATAAAAAGTGTTCTCTTTCCAGACCAGAAAATCTTACCTGCTGGGTTTTCCTAAACTCTTCAAGTAATTTTAAGGCCATATCATAATCTTTTAGTAAGTGGTATGCAATGGCATACCCAATCCAGGAAGCACGTTGTGTGGGGCGCAGTTGAAGCAACTGGTATCTTGTCTCCTTCAGTAAAAGAAAAGCAATTTTAAAAGAAGAATTTTTAACCAGAGTTACCACACATTTATTATGATTTAACACCACGACAGGTAGTTTTTTAAAAGAACTTTTAAAAGCCCTAGGCAATCTTTGAAATTCTAACAGCATGGGGAAAAGCAGTACATTTCTGTTTGATAAATCCAGGAGCTACATTCTAAATACACAAGTCATGGAACAAAGCATAAAATCTATTTGTGGGGACACAGAAGGTGTCATTTTCAAGAGCACCTCGTAAGGGCCTAAATTATTTCCGAAGATAGAGCTTTGACATCTCAGAAAGCGTTTTCTGCTAGAAAGCAGGAGCTCACTGCTACTGAAAGAGTGGCATTCACTCTCCTCATGCCTAGGCACAAGGTCCTCACACACCACTGCAACACTTCTCGGAACTTACTCCAAGCCAAATTATATCCTCAAATCAGCTATTCTATGTTCCCTTTGCATTAGCAAATTCATGGGAATTAACATCCTTAGTAAGGAGACCAACTAATGCCAAGCCCTCAGTCCAGTCCTCTACTTCACATGAAACAGACAAATCAGTTCAGTCACTTTGAAACCACTCACTGTTTTCAGGCAAATTTTAAGGTTTTATTTATAATAAAAATCATCACTGGGATTCCAGAATCAGTCATTATGGGGCAAATTACCCACATACTCACAAGAAATGTGATAGTGTATTTCTTACCAGAAACACCTTCAGCATTTGCACCTAAAACACCATTTGTAGCGTTCACAATAGCATGGTAAGTACTTCTCCTTGCTAATATACATATTGTCCCTTTTTCACTTTATTTTAGTGAAAAATAAGTTAAGAACTATTTTTTACAAGGTGATCGGTAAATCCAATTGCACAAACCAAATATTTCTAGTTCTGTTCTCAAACTGACATAGAGCTTTACTGCAGTATATTTTTCTGCTTTCCTAAACAATAGCTTAAAACATTTTTGAAACAGAAAAAAAAGTAGCAACAGAAATACTAGCAATGAAAGGCTTTGCAGTGGAATAGAACAAGAGAAAGTTAACAGCAATAAGTGGGAATTCAAAGAGAATACTTACTCTATATCCTTCTAAATCCCTCATCTGAATCTGCAACAGAGAGAGATCTCTCAAGATCTGTAGGTTGTCTTTATCTAATTTGAGTGCATTCCGGTAACACTTGATGGCTTCATCATATTTCTTATCCGATCGCTGCAGAAGACCATAGACATGCCAACCTAATGCAGGTTAAGGAAGATACACTTACAATTTTCACAAAGTAACTGCAGTGCACTTGTGTTACAGATCAAACAACTTGATATCTTCCTTGAAGATCAGTACCCTTATAAATGAAGATGGATTACTGCAGCCAGCCTTTACTCACACACTGTAAAATATTAAATGCTTCCAAATATTTTTTTTCATGAGACTTCACTGCTTAAGTCACATTCAGACCCCCCTGAACATTGTTATATAAATTAAATTAACCAAACTCCACAAGACTGTAAGAGTTACTCCCAAAGATTTATTGTTTAAAACATGCTACCATAATGACAGTAGGAATTCTTACTCATAGAACCATTTCATTCTAACGATGTAATTTGTCTATGAGTTCTACTTTTCATCTCTTGCCTATCTGTAACCTCAATTAGACTCCAGATTTCACAGTAAGGAATTTTACAAAGTTCCACTTGATTCATTGACAAAAGGTAAACTTAGCATTTTGTGCACCAGAAGTCTTTGTCACAATCTCAGCATCTTAGATTTCCATCAATAGCGTGTCATAGCGAAACGCTTGGTTTTTGTACTACAAAGGATACAGACATGACTCTTCACATCATTACGAAGTCCTTTACGAACAAATTCATATGCCTCTTCCTTCTTCCCTAAGCAGTTCAAGGTCAGTCCTTTCATCGCAAGCGTCTCTGTAAGAAGTATCAAATACTTATGTTTCTGACTACCCACATGTCAGCTTCACAGTGCAGATATTCTTTGAAGTTGTTACACAGTGAAGTTCCCCATTAAAATATAAATTTAGATCAGGACAGCAGCCTAGCACAGCTGAAGACTGTTACATGGAAGCATTTCCTTTCTTGAAACTGGTCTTACAAAGACCACTTGTACAACATCATACAGATGTGATGAACACAGACAATACGAACTTTTATTAACTAAAAAATACACTCAGCTAGCTTCAAGAGAGTTAATAATAATCTAAAGCTAATTTAGAGAGCTCCTCAATGTGTATTAAAGTTCCAGATATGAAGACCAAGGGAAAAAATGCTGTGTCATACCATGAGAAACAAATCTCTGTCACTGTCAGTTCCTCTGTTACAGACTTCTTACAAAGCATTATGTTGTGGTTTTAGTAGTGGGGAGGGGGCCATAAAGATGGCTCCTGTGAGAAGCTTCTGGAATTCTTCACCATTTCCAGCAGAGCCAATTGCTGATGGCTCTGAAGATGATGGACATGTCAATGGCCATGTTTGGGCCAATTAGAAAGGTTGGTTACACCTCTGTGATGACACATTTAAGGAAAAATCAAATCAAAGTGTGCAGGCAGCTGCCTTTAGTTAGAGAAGGAGGAGGATGTGAGAACATGTGAGGGAAAACAACATGGAGACACCAAGGTCAGTGGAGAAGGAGGGGGAGGAAGTGCTCCAGGCTCTGGAGCTGAGATTCCTCTGCAGGCCGTGGTGAGCCCATGGTGAGGCGGGGTGTCCCCCCTGCAGTCCATGGGATCCACAGGGGATGCAGAGCCACCCGCAGTCCATGGGTGAGGTGCCAACATTGGAGTGGGGAGATGCCAGAAGCTGCAGCAGCCGTAGATGCCAGGAGAAGCCGTAGCAGGTGCAGCCCAGTGAGAGACAGAGACTGAGATAGAAGTCCCAAAGTTTGTGGAGGAGGTGACCATGCTGGAGTGAGTGGATGTTTTGGAGGAAACTGCAGTCCAGGTGGGAGACCTGATTGGAGAGAGAGGAGCCCCCTGCTTCGATGCCGGAGCAGTTTGTCCTTGGAGAACTGCATCCTGTGGACCAGTAAAACCCACACCCAAGAAGTTCACAGAGAACAGTCTCTTGTGGGAGGGACCCCACAGCAAATGCAGAGGAAAAAACTCCTCTCCCTAAGCAGGAGAAGATGATCCTGGAAATGGACTGACCTGAAACCCCACACCCTGTCCCCCCTTGCACTGTTGGTGAGAGGGAGGGAGGGAGGAGTAGGGAGGGAAAAGGGAAAAGAACAGTGTCTTTTAAAGGTTTAGTTTTACTTCTCATATCCTCCTTCTACCTCTGGTAGTAATAAATTTCACTTTGCAACTTAAGTTGAGCCTGCTTTGTCCTTGGAGCGTTTTCTCCCGGTTCCTTATCTCAGCTCATGGACCCTTGTGTTAATTCCCCCTTTTTCCCCCCCTCTCCTTCCCTCCTCTGCCCAGCTATGGCAAGGGAAAGAACAAGTGAGTGGCTGCCCTGGGTGCCTGGCACTTAGCCAGGGTCAAACCATGACACATTAGTTAAAAGCAGCCTATTTCCTGCTGCCATATTTGGAGTGTAAGAGACCATCTCAGTGCAATAACATTTTAATCAACATTCTGAGAGGCACAGAATTTCAAACAGTACACTGATATGACTTATAGCTCTCCCTCTTCCCCCATATTTCAAGGCACACAGCAGGCAAGCATGTTGCATGTAATGCATGCACTATGCCTGAAAGCTGTTCAAGATTTGTATTTCAGGTTTTTTGTTAAATAAGAGGCCACTTGTTTTGTCCCTGCCAGAAGATTAGTCACTTTTTTCATCATAATACTCTGGTTTTCCTCCAACTACAACCTCTTCCCCCATATTAATGGCAACAGCCTGTGATCTCAAGGTCAGCTATAACAGCAGTTTAAAGTTTTATTGACAGACCCATTTAACACTTTTTCTGTACAGTATACCTATAAGTGAATGATGACCCAAAATGAGTCAAGGTTTTTTTTGCTGTTTGTAAGTTGTCCTACATCCACACTGTAAGAACAGAGAAAGCCACAATGATACCTTTCAAATAATATTAAGAAGCTTGAAAAAAGAATATCCCCACTGTGGGAATGGGAGCAAGCTAATCCTGGCTTCCCACACCAGCGAGATAACTGCCCAGCCACACCAATCCATCTGTTTTGCCACCTTCTCACTAAACCCTTGAAACTCCTTTTCTCTGAAGCTAAGTGTGACAACAGTGCAGCTTTCCATCAGATCATTTCACTGGCTTAGTTCTGCTTCAGCTGTTCATTCCAGGCTTTACTCCCAAGCTTCAAAGCCATTAGTGGCTCAAAGCCCATGTAGTATGTCGATTGCCAAGGCAGCTAGCCGTCCTGGAAAAGTTTAAGAGGCAGCAAGAGCAGAAAAGATAAATGTGTATACTGAGATGTTATAAAAACACAAGTGCTAGTAGAAGCAAATGCATTAGGTCAGAGCTGAACAGACCACTCTAGCTTTGAAGCAACAAAAAAACCCTACTTTTATCTCTAGGGAAGTAATGAAGGCAACAAAGAAACAGGAGACATGGATGGAAGCACGAAAAGGATTAGTCAAGATTTTGACAACATCAAATAGGAAAATAATTTTACTGACACAATACATGCACACTCAGTGTTAGGTTGCTTCAACAGCAAAAGAACCCAAGAAAAATTCACTGTATCAGAAGGAAAGACTGTCTGCATAATGTAACAGAAACCTGTAATACAATAAGACTAGAGTTTCCTATTGAGGATGTAAATAGAATTTAACAGATGTAAATAGAAGCAATATTTTGCTGCCCTGTTTCTTACAATATTTATCAGAACAGGATCACCAGATTCTGTCTTCAGCTTCAAGTATTAACAGCAACAGTATTACACTTAACTCTGCTCCCTTTAAGCCACAACTTGGTATGTGATACAGAAAATTTAAGAGTATAAACTTGACAAAAAAAACCCTCCAGATTTTTACTTTATTGGCACAACACATTCATGTAATTTTCAATAAAAGGCTGGGCTTGCTTTAAATAGGAATGCAAGAAAAACCCACACTAGCATTCTGACCCAGAAACCTAGAAAGCAAGTTGGAAGCTTCACTGAAGTGTTGCTTCCACCATATATTTTCATCTTCAACATCCCTCTGCACAGGAGTGTTTGACTGAGGCAGAGTGGAACCCTGGTCTGAGTGCACATGGACTGAAAATCTAGAGTAATTATTCAGTCATAACAACAAAATCACACTCCACAACAGGCTCCTTTCTTTCCCAATAGTATGATATACACTAATACATCTATTATTACTAAATGTAATAATACATTTAAGCTTATGACAGGAAACAAAAAAAAAAATCTTGAGTCTGCAGTTACCTCCATGTTCAGCAAATTTTGGGTTAGAGAGGATCATCTTGCAGAACTTGAGTCCATTTTTGTACTGTTTTTGTTCGTAACATTTCTGTAAAAGAGGTGAAATACAATCATGGAAATGCATTTAAAACCACAGTACCATAACACACTACTACAAATGGAGTCATTCATCCAGCAAGGTATGGTGAACAGATCACTAATAAATAGGCAAAATACAGCTATTCATATTAAATTGCCTTTTCTCAGCATTCAGAAAATGCAGCTGATGCTCTACCTCATAATCTACCTTTTTATAAAGAAGTAATTCCTTTTCAAAAAAAGAGGAAAGGGAAGTAGCAATATCTACTTCAATTCAGAAATTCTTAAAATAGAAAGCAGAGTTAGAAATCTTTACTCAACAGAATTTTGAGGAGAATTAGAGTCTAGACACTCCTTTCAAAATCCCATTTCCCTGGCCTAGTGACTTCCCAGAGCAAGACATCGCAAGACAGAAGACCTTCCTAGTTGCCAACAGAGAGTTTTAGAAAGAAGAGAGAAACCATGAAGTAGGATAGACTTATTATAACCTCAGAAATTGATACAGAGTAATCAGGGTGGGAGAATTTACCTGGTTATTATAAACTAAAACATCTATTTTTTACCTGGAATAGTACAGCTAAGGGCTACTTATAGATTCACTTAGAACACAATTTATCTAATTACTAGGTAAACTGGCAAACAATGTGGTTCAACTGTGTGAACTTATGCAAGAAACAAAATGCAAACCTGGGTCCCTTTTCCTCTTTAGGAAGATATTAACTAAATCAGTAAGGTTTGAGTAATTTAAATCAACTACTGATCGCTACAGCAGAATACTAAAACAAGTATGTTTAATCCAGTTAAAGGCATGCTTGTGTAAATAAGCATGAAAGTGATCTGAGGTCACTTTAGCTTTTTAACTGTAGGAAAACCACCAAACCAGGCTTAACTTGGCACCATTTTCAGTTAGTAAGGAGTATTGTCCTGCTGTAATTTAGACAGCTATTCTCAGGAGAAGCTATGTCATTTCAGTTATGTGCTTGAGTGCTTTAACAGTCTCTCATAGATCATTCCCACTCCATCAATCTTCCAGGACAAAGGCAAAATCTGTGTTAAGTTAATATGGAGTATAGTAACTCCTTAGCAATCAGAACAGATCATCCCAATGTTTCACAGGGTAAAAGCAATACAGAAACATACCTATGCTCACTTTGGGGTAATTGGCTAAGGTAGCAACACAAGGGTCCTCCCCCCCATCTGTGCGGAAGGGCTTAGCTGCAGACAGTTTTCAGGTTCTTGTTGCCTGAAACTCAAGGCACTTGCAGTTAACCATGACTAAGTGCAGATTAAATCATAGAATAATTTAATTTTCAGGAGGAAACCTTGGAGGTTCACCAGAATCAACTCTCAAAACAAAAGAGAGCTAACCTCGATATTAGATCAGGTTGATCTGCCTAACTGACTTCTGGCAGGATGGCCAGAGAGTTCCCACCAGAAGCAAAGAGTTGTAATACAGGAATTCACATTTAAATAACAGCAACAGAAGAGCTCTGAGATTTTTTTTAAAACTGAAAACTAGTTTCAAAGTCTTTTACCAGAAATAACCTAGGTTGTGGCAAAACTTGGAGTACCCTCTAGGGGAAGGTGAAATTCTCCTATTCATCTACTTTCTTTGTTAACCCAAGATGCTTAGTATCATTTTTAAAGAATCCTAGGGAAAATATCAACAATGTGCTAAGTGTGCTTTCTAAACTTATTCAAGTAAGCCTAAAAAAGTAGCAATAGTGAACATTCATCCACAGTTCTACAACTCTTGCAATGTTGAGAGAAACTCCAAGTATACAGCAGTGCTTAACCAGAAGCTATTTGAGTCAAGTGTGCACTTAAAATAGATTAACTACTGAAGAAAATCAGATCCATTATCCTTGTTATGACATTTTTATCCTAGAGTGTTCAGTCTCAGGCCTAGAATAAGAACTGAACTGAAAATAATTAGAGACAAATGTGATTTTTGGAGGACAGACAAGATCACATATTCTAAAGCCCAACAGATGAATGGGAGAGAAAAATTCATGCACTCCACACCGACAGGAAGCATAAGTTTAATATTCACAGTTTTTTGGCTTGCTGATAAGACAACCAGCATCCTTAGTGCAGGTTGAAAGAACAGCTCTTAGAGCCCCACGTACAAACTTGAATCCAGTACTGCCAAGTCTACCACTAAACCATGTCCCTAAGTGCCACATCTACATATCTTTTAAACATCTCTGGGCTTGGTGATCCAACCCCTCCCCTTGGCAGCCTCTTCCAATACTGAACAACTGTTTCAAATGAAGAAATTTTTCCTTATATCGAATCTAAACCTCCCCTAGTGCAACTTGAGGCCATTTCCTCTTGTCCCGAAGTTTCTGGCAAAAAAGACAAACCCCCACGGTACTATAGTCTACTTTCAGGTAGCTGTAGCCTCCTTTTTACCAGGCTAAATAATCACAGTTCCCTCAGCCACTTCCTCATAAGACTTGTACTCACAATACTTGTTAGTAAACACTTCAACTCAAAAACCAGACGAACATTTGACCACCTGCTTGTTACCAGACAAAAGAGGGTCTGACTACAGAAACATAATTATTAAGTACAAAATGCAAGTTTATACAACTCCCCACTTAGTGGCCATGTCTTGCTAGTTAATCAAGAGTGACTTCCCAGCCCCATTTCCTCCAAACACCTATGTGAACCTGCATTTGTAAACAAGTTTTGTATTTATACCAATTGTTCTGGTGAACGCCAAGGAGCCAGGGGGCTCTGGTGCCGGAGGAGCCTGGTGGTGGGCAAACTCCAAAGTTTGAAGTAACTTCCCAACTCACAGTGGGAAGAAAAGCCCCCCCAGCATCAGCTTAGTTCAATCCTATGTAGATTTGGTCTGTCTGGATGGCCTAGTTCCCCACTCCACCCCCTCCTTCTCCCCCATTGGTTCCTGATCCCCCACTCTGCCCCTGTGCCCCTAGATCATTGGTTCTGTACCCCTCTAACTCTGCGCCGGAGCGTGGCGCATCCTCTTTTGTCCCTGGAACCCTTCGGTGAGGAAATAAATATCCTCAGAACTCCAAACAAGGAGCCCTCCTAATTCCTTGCTTCTGGTAATGCATGAGCTATCCTAGCTTGAGTGTGCGTGCTTTGGTGCCTTCCACCAACACGGGTGTGAGAAGTCAGCCTGCTATTGTGCCAAGCAGCACTGCCGGAGCAGTCTCCTGCCAGAGACGCTTTGGACGAACACGGCAACCCACTGTCCACCCCACACCGGCACCGCATTAACCAATAACCAGTTGGCTTAAATATATACCAACAGAAGAAAAAAGCGCTTTGCTCAGCAATACAAATCATTTCTCATCATGTATATCTATATATATATACACACACACACAGAGAAAGGTCTACAGTTACATGGACAAGCCGGAAGCTTTTAAAGCATCCAAACCTTGTGAACAGCCTCCTTTCAAACTTGTCTGTCCAAAAAACATAGATGAGCACACCACGCTCCACCTCTATTTTGTTTACAGGGGACCAGAGTTTGATGGCATATGACACCCTCTCATTCCGTAGCACAGATGGGCATTTCATAGTTGGGAAGCCTGATGTCTCCATATGGGTTCTCAAGTTTTTTACTTATCAGGACAAATGTAGCTGAAATGCATTCACTAGTATCTGTCCCACTGCATTAAGTCTTTGGTACACTAAAAGCTCAAGTTAATATGCTGAGCTATCATTTTTTTTTTTTTAACTGCCTTATCTGTTGTGCTTAATGTGATGCTCCCCATAACCCCCTCATGGCAATCATTTCCTGCTACAACTAAAGCCAAATCATGAATATTTACACGCTTGAAACCTCAAAGGGAAATTGTGGCAAGGCCAAAATGTTATCCAGAACTTTCGCTACCAGATGTTCCTGGAAGGATGCTACCTCGTCTGGCAAAAATCTCATTTTATTTATTCCCTTTTTCAACACTAATTCAAAGACATAATCTGCTTGTAGACTACCATACAATTAAGCTAGATATCATTTTATGTACTTTCAGGTAAGTATCAGGTGCCTCTACACAGACGTCAAATTGGCACAGCATCTAAGAAATAATTGTAACTGTAAAGGTAAAAAATACTATTATCAAGGATACAACAATGAAAAACAAGACTTGATTCCTGTATTACAGTGCTTTGCTGCATCTACTTAGCAAAATGCCATTCATAAATTTTTTTTGTATGATGTAATTTTTTTTAAAGACCTAAAATCCCTTCCACTACTAAATATAAACAGAATCAAGGATCTGAATCACTAGCATTACTTATAAAACAGAAGGACTTCACATATCACTACTCAATCACATATGTCATTTACATCTTACTTGTGTATAACTATTTACAACATCAGGTTAGTACAGGGATGATTTTACAAACTGCATCTCCGTAGACATAGAATCTGCTACTTTGAAGAACACCCTGCATTGAGAGAACAGTTACATTTTACACATAAATAATTTAATACACAGGCAATTTTATGGCTGAAGAACATGCCATTATCTCAGACATTAACACTCACTTACAAGAAGTCAATTTAACAAAAAATAATCTCAACTGGAAACTCAGAGACTGCAGCTGCAGCAACCAATTCCCTTCCTCACTCCATGGCCCCAGTGCCTCTGAAAGTATTCAAGTGATGTATTATTTCACAAAGCATTTTTACATGAAGCCTAGATAAAGAGTAGTATCACATTCAATGAATGAGGACAGCTATTGCATCAAACCAAACGGCAGTGTTAAATCAGGCTTCCCTGATCAGTTTAAATGTTTTAGTAATTCAAAGTTGTTTAAGATGGTCTGCAATTGTAACAAAGCTGCAGTGAAGTTCAATCCAAATTGTACAGTGACCCATCTGATGGCGAACTTGTGTAAAGGGGGCTTGTAAGAAAGACAGGCACAACTTTTAGCAGGGCCTCTTAGTGATAGGATAAGGGGTGATGTTTTTATGCTAAAATATTAATTCAGACTAGACATAAGGAAGACATTTTTTATGGTTATAGTGGTGAAAAACTGGAACAGGTTGCCCAGAGAGGTGACAGATGACCCCTTCATGGAAACATGCAAGGGGTTCTGAGCCACCAGATCTAGTTGAAGATGTCACTCCTTATGGCAAGGGGTTGGACTACATGGCCTTCAAAGGTCCATTCTAACCCAAGCTACTCTATAATTCTATGTGCAATTTCTTTAACAACAATACTGCAATTTAAAAATTTGTTTTGCTGTCTCCTTGACAAGAACTTAGCAAACACAAAATCCAAACCATGACCAACATTTTAACATTATTCTCCAATCCCACCTGTACAGCCCACATTCTGTTAAGACAGGTCTGTACATCAACAGGCTCCCCAAGCCAGAAACATGATGGAGCATCAGAACCACCAATAAGAAAAATAAGCATTTCAAACCCATTAAACAATTTTAACGTAGCTGAATAAATACAGCCTCAAGTTTTACTAGAAGAACAAATTACAGAAGCATTAGGTTGGAAATGGCATCTGTAGTTGTCAAGCCCAGCTGCCACGTTCTCACTAAACCATGTCCCCAAGTGCCATATTTACATGCCTTTGTAAATGCGCCCAGGGTTGCTGACTCAACCACTTCCCTGGGCAGCATGTTCCAGACCTGAACCACCCTTTCAGTGTGGAAGTTTCCCCTCATATCCAATCTAAACATCCCCTGATGCAACTTGAGGCCATTTCTTCTTGTCCTGTGGTTTGTTACCTGGGAGAAGATACTGATTCCCACCTTCATACAGCCTCCTTTCAGGCAGCTGTAGCAAGTGGTAAGATCTCCTTTGAGTCTCCTTTTCTCCAGGCTAAACAACCACAGCTCCCTCAGCCACTCCTCAATAAGACTCTCTAAGACATCACTTGTTTTAGTCTTCCCTGCTACTGTACTTCCATATAATCCTGCCTGCAGACCTCTCAGCACTCAACAGCTTCAACATTCCTCTTGCCAGATAGTGCCTGCTCCTGTTGCCAAGACTTTGGTGTAGAACTCAGGGGGCATTGGCAACACCTAGGATTCACTAGAAAAAATTTTTCATGTCTTCAGCCCTGTGTAACATTGATGCAAGCGCTGCTTAAAGAAGGAAACCAAAGACTAAATGTGGAACATGAGAGCCTAGGGAAAAAGGACAAGGCTTACACATCAAGCCTTATGGAAAGAATGCTGGAAGTCAGTTACGCTGACTGGCCAGTCACAACGGTGATCAAGTTCACTAGTAAAAAAACCTCAAGAGTTATCAATTACACTGATTCTGGTCAGCACCTTTTCTTGGGAGCTTTCTGACAAGTACTTTGGGACTGATCAAATTACTGATACACATTTCTGACCCAAACCAGGTACAATCAATACAGGAACATCAGCACACTGTCAGTATTCTTAATTGGCATTTAACACTTAGACCTTTTTAAAAGCCTTATTTTATTGCACATCTATAAAACAATGTCATGAGCACATAACAGACAACCTATTTCTAACAGCAACTGCTAAAATTAGTTGCCTAAGTGCCTTAGTCAGATTTTAGGCAACACTCAGTAGCTACCGCTTCTAAGCTAATAAATAATTATTAAATTATTCACCAGTTTGATAGCAAGGTCTGTCCATCTTGTTTGAAGGAGTTGAGCATCTGTGTTGGAAATACTCCTCATATTACAAAATATATGGATATTTGCAATACTAATACACGAAAAGAAAGCATCGTGATAGCAATGAAGTTCAGAGACAGACTAGAAACCTCTCCATGAGATTTTGCAAACAGCATCCTTCTCTCCACACTGATTTCAGTTCACTGATGTTTTCGAGAATGAAAAAGTAGTATCAGCTGGAAGGGGCTTCAGGTCATGGAGGCAAAGAAAGCCCTGCCTCAAGCATCTTAAATTTTTAGTCCCAGGGCAACTGTTCCAGAATATCAACATGTTCTTCTACCCATTCTCCATACCCTACCAGGATTTTATATATGCATGGCTACCCCATGCCTGCTCTTACTCTGCTGGTAAGAGCAGTTATCCTCACCCTCTGAAATAAAAAGAGGAAGACAACCTAGAGACATCCTTGCTTGCTTGGGCTGTCAAAATGGACAGGCCACATAATTCTTCCCCAGACCTGGGGATTTAGCAATGCAGAACAGTGCTGAGTCAGAACACAGACAGTGGTGTACAATAGAACAAGCAGCCAGCACCACACCATGGCAACATTTTGATCAATATATTAATGTCACAGTAATGTCTAAGTTTTCACTATCACGATACTCTGTATACAACAGCATTTTTGTCCCTTAACCAGACTTCCACAATTATTCAAGTTCAAATCATCAGAAGACAAAACATTGTACATAATGCAGCTGGTACAAACAGTTGTAATCACTGCTGTTTGTATTCTTTATTATTGGCAGAATAAAATTGATATTGTATTTATTATGGGAACAAATATGTATAAGAGAATGTTTTTTCACCATTTATTGTCATAGACATCTTTAACAGCTCTATCAACTATGCCTCTTTTAAAAGGGGAAGCTATTATCAATAAGCTTGCCTTAAATTAAGAGCTAGCGTAATTTCGTGCTGTGCACCCTCACTCAATACAATTTCAATTCCTGGAATATCCTTTGCTTCAAAAGGGCAGAAACAAGAAAACAGAGTAGAAAGAGCTCTTGCTGACAAGTACTTAGCATTTGTAACTTTCACACTGCTTGACTTAATACAGTTCTTTCCTGTTTATAAACACGTGTGCCCCGCAAAGCATCACAGCAACACTGGAAATGAGAAGTCATAGCCCCATCAGACGTTTTCCACTAGTTTCCAATCTGCACTTTGTGCAGAAGTACCAAAGAGACCAATCTGCAGTGACGAATTGCAATCTGCTCAGCAAGAACTCAGAGTAGGCAGGTGGCTCCACAACCAGTGGAACAGCATCTGAGAGAAGTTAAGTAAATGAAACTATGAACATCAGCACTGTTTTGTGGGATCTGACACAATATACACTAAAATAAACACCAGGCTTTAAAAGTTACGATTTTTTTAGGCATCTTCAAGCAAGTTCAAGACAATTGCCAATGCAAGTCTTCAATATTAATTTAATCTCGACATTCCACACTTAACAACGCAGTGATTCAGCCAAAAATTGCATGAATCACAACAGATCAGAGCAGAGCAAAGACACACCTGGTTCAGGCCGCTAGAGCTAAGATACAAGTGCTGGATGCAGAGGGAGAAGTTTGCAAAAGACAACCTCTACTGCAGTTCTCACCAGAATGTTCTCAGCCTCCAGTTATTTGTGCCTCACCAACCTGCCAAGCAAAAGGATGTATCTTCATTCACACAAAAAGATTAAAGGGGGTCCCCACCACGCACCCCTCAAAGTGTCCAAACCTTTTTATATGGCTAATACATCAAGCAGCAAAGGGTTCCACAGTATAACAACTTCTTCGTTAACAACTTTTTCTTTGGAGCCTGCTACTTTGCAGCCCCCATTTCTACCAAAATCAAAACGAATCATGATAACCTGAAAATAAGCAAGTCCCTACCTAACTTCTGAATCTTCTGTTAAGTTCTTTCTGCCTTTAAAAGGCAATTTCATACTTGCCTCCTTCTGAGGACATCTGGAGGCAGGACCAGGGGAAAGAGCAAAGCATGCAGCACTGCAAATGCAGGCTTGCATTTGAGCAGTGGCATAATAGCATTTTGCTTTACCCAGGATTCACCAGCTTTCAGTGTACAGGGAACTGTCTTAACAGATCCTCAAATACCTCTAAACATGTCAGATCCTAGGGGCAATCCATCTCACAGCCCATACTAGGTCTATATTAAACTAGGATTTACAAGTCTAACATACATCTACAACCAATTTTACTTGTTTTGACTCTACTTACTCCAGAAGCATGGACGTTTTCAGGTGGCCTTCACTTTTTGTGCCACAAATAGTTTAGAATGGAACTCTTCTTGCTATTCAGTGTTTGTTCTGTTCCATATAAACAGCCAAATAAGAAAAAAATCTAGTATAAAACACAAAGGGACTTAACTCTGAAAAATTACCATTTTTTAAAAGAAAAGTTCCTGTATGAATAAAAGTCCAGAGTGAAGAAACAACCCACAGCATTCCACAGAAGCCTACTTTCTGAGCCTTGCATGATGGCCTTCACAAACCTCTTCTGCAAAATTAAAGCAAGAGTATCTATTTGGGATAAAGCCTTCTCCAAATGAGACTCCCTCAAATCACTGACAAATGTGAAGTGTGACTTTCCCTTCTGAAAGTCTTACTGACTGTAACCATTAGCCTGGTAGCTATTCTCCACAATTCTGTCATTTCAGTAGTTTGCAGCTGGCCAGGCATCCTCACCACCTCCTTTGAAAGTCTGCATCAAGGAAACTGCCTACACTCTTCCCAGGCTGCCTGTCCTTAGCAGCACAAGTAACAACCACACCAAGGATCAGTCTTAAGTTAACACCAGAAGATTTTAAGTGACTGCTCCAAACTCCTGGCTTTAAAAGAAAGGGATCTTTAATGTTAGAGACTCCAAGCTTCCACTGCTCCAGAGGTGGATTATAATGGCTACCTCAGCTATGGTATTTATCTCATTTGGGAGACCCTAATCAGTATAACAACATACCTTCCCAATTATCGAGTTTAATAGTTCAGTAACTCCCCCATGTCATTCCTAGGAGACTGACTAGTTGCATGCTTATAAATCATTATCATTTCATTAAATAGAATTTTAAAAAAGCTTTTACAATTCTATGCATAAGAATTGAAATAATTAAATCCTACAAACATCTGTATATTTATATTTTATCAAAGAATAAATCTCTTGAGATTATTGAAGAGGTTGGAGAACAGAAAGGACATTACAGAAAAGTTGAACAAGTCCTCAGACTGGGCACTTTAAATAATTTCTAACATTTCCTTACCCTCAAAAATGGAAAATGCATGCCTGAACAAACTAAACAGCAACAAGTCACTGCTGCAAAGCTATATACTTGCAGACTTTTTGTTTCTTACTACTTGAAGTCAGCTGCAATTAAAGCAGCAAACCTTATTTTATGCAACACCAATATGTGGAATTTGCTAAGAAATCAAAGTCATTTACAGGCACGATACTATCCACAATTCTATTAGGCATGAAACAAACATCAGACCATACCTTATACTGCATGATCGCGGGCTGACATCAATACTAATTGGAAGATAGTAAGCATTTCTTAAAAACAATTCGGCAAGTGAGCCCTGAAAGCATGACAAGAAACTCAAGGCTTTCCTCTAAAGCACTTACAAAGACTACTGCCATGCCCTGTCCACACAGAGCTGATTTGATTCTACAAAGCCAACGTTTAAGACTAACTCTGAGACAGTTTATAGTATGTATTCTTGCGTGAAGGAAAAGAAATATGAAAGCAGCTTAAACTGAAACATACTCAGAAGGCAAGTTTACAACTCAATTTTAAATACACAAAATAGAAGATCAGGCTAAGCTTACTAGAAGTAACCCCGAATACACAATACCAAACTTCTACCTTAGCAAGAAGCATTTCTAAGTTACCATGAGTGTGTGTTTATTTTAGACTGCATCTGTCTCATCCACTTAAAAAAAATCACCTGAGCTGAAGACTGACTTTAAGTGGCAAGAAACACATAGGCACTCCTGTATTAATTCTTATTTATGATGCTTTTCTCCTTCCATGAGGGGGGAACGGATTCAAATACTTCATCCATGCCTTCTGTGAGTCTGTAAAGTGGAAGAGAAGGGACTGAAGCTGCTCAGCCCCTTCCTGCTAAACAAGGTCACACACACACACAAGATAAGCACCAACAGATCTTCCTGGGCAAGAGCAACTAGACTGAGAAGGTCTCTGCAGAAGAGTGGAAGTATGGCCTAAGAAACAAAACAGAACTGGAAGACAGGACAGAACAAGAAAGGAGCTTTAGCACTACCTTACAGTAGTCCTGATCAACTACAACTACAACCTATGCTACAATTGCTGTTACTTCCCTGATGACCTAACTGCTCATTTTAAGTCAGCTTGTTCAAGCACTGCCAAGCACGCAAGCACACAAACTGATGTGGCTTAAAGACTATTTACTCAGCTTCTTGAGCAGACTTCCCAGCTTACATTGAACTCCAAGAGGCCACACTAGTCAGGGCGGCTCTGACAGCTTTGCTGTTACCTGGGCATCTTGTTCAGAACATTGCTAACCCGTCTCATATGTTACATACAAACACCAAGTCACTGCGAAGGATTTCTCATGATCTCCAAATGAGTTTCCCATTTCACAACTGCTAATTCTCTGCAGAGCGTTCATAAAAATACTTAAGTCTTAATATATGAGTACAGCTTCCTTGCATCTGTTCCAAGTGATTAAATCACTACATGCTTGTAGGGTCTTATTATGCAGCCTCCTACATAATCCCTGCCCCCAATTTCTGAAATTACTAGGGATGCTATGGGCATTTTAAGTATTCTGGCAGTGCCAAAGTAAGCAAAAGCTGGTTCTAATTAAAAAGCCTTCAGCACAACAAGCTATACTACTACACAAAAATACTCTGAGACATGTCAAGCAACCAAAGGGTTCCATTTGTACTACGCTGACATTAGTATTCCAGAAAGAGGTGCACCACAAACGAGTCAGAACTAGCTAGATAAAGTAATAAGAAATTAAGTTTCAAGAAGTGACAATATGTGAAGAGACAAGTCAGTAATTTTGTGATCAACACTTTAGGAACTGCAACTGGCCACTACACAGCACCAGTAAAAGGCTTCTGAAAGTTTAATAAAGCAAGTAAATTTATGTATGGGCTTTAAGGAAGTTTTATGTATCTCTTCTCCTTGCCTAAGCACTAATTTCCAACAGTTTTAGCCACTGTTTAATGCAAAAAAAAAAAAATACTGTTTAAAATGTTTAAAATATTATCTCCAGAAAAACCATTCTATAATTCAATCAAAAAAACTTTAGAAGTGGCTGCTACTGGGAACTTGTCTGCTGCTAGTAAGAATAATCACTTAACTGTTCTAATATTAGTCACTTATTTTTAGCAGAGAGAAAGAGGAGTGCTAGAATGACTTACTAAGATGCATACCATAAGCATGCAGTAAGCAACGAATCACCATTAAGAACCATTAAGTTTTTTTAAACCTTCATACTACCTAAAGCAGGCAAAAGAAAACAGCTCTGAAGCACCTGCTGAAACACACCAGCTCCATAGGGTACAAGGGTTTGCACACACTGAGCTCCGCTTCCTGAAGCCAAAATGCCCACCTCTGAACCACAAAGTATTGAAACTAGCTAATCAATTCAGAGAGAACTAAAGAAATCTGTGCCTGCCAGCAGGATTCCTTAGTGTGCTGCACAGACGTCCTCTGCCTGCAGACTGGTAAACTGACACAAAACACCTCAATTTTGTTGAGGCTGGAACTCCATTACTATCACGCTGACAAGTTCATGAAAAGGGGACTGTGGAGTTTTCTTGTCTGGGGAGCGAGGAGTGGGGGCTTTTTCTTTCCATAAAGTGTAATTATGCTAAACTATACAGTGATTGAGTTAGAAACTCATAGCTGAAGTGAGCTCCTTCTTCAAAGTCATCTCACAAACACTGAGCGTCTCAAAGTGCTGAAGTAGCCCAGCACAAAGAAGTTCAGACAAGTCCTGCAAAGGACGCACAGAAGCAGGACACTTCAATCCACCAGACGTCTTCAACTACACCCAAAACTGCTGAGCGAGCGAACTACTTTTAACCCGGTCCCTACACCAAAACCGAGGCTCTCGCTGGAAATGAAGCACCGATGGCAATCAACCAAGCAACAGCAAGCCCTGCTCTGCTCGCACCGCGCTTCGAGGTCTCGTCCTTCCGCGCAGCGCGGGGAGGGCAGCGGGGAGCGGCGGCGCAGCCCGGGCCAGCCCCGCAGTCCCCGCGGCGGGCGGGAGGAAGGCGCTCGGCGGCCCGGGGAGGCTGCCTGGCTCCCTCCCTCCTTCCCGCCCTCGCCCCGCTGGGGGCCACACCAGCCCTTCCCGGCCGCCGACACGAGCAGGGGCGGGGCCG
>VYZT01050757.1:0-44053 GCA_013400735.1 Pomatostomus ruficeps | reverse complement strand
ACCGGGGCGAGGAGGCGACGGCAGCCCGGCTCCCCCCGGGCGAGCGCGGCCGCCGCATCCGTGTGCGCTCAGCCGGGGCCAACTCCGGCGGCGGGCGAAGTGACCCGGAGGGCACCGAGCGAGGCCGGCGTGCGAGGGGGAGGAGGAGGGAGAAGCGGCGGCGGGAGGAGGACAGAGGAGCGGGGCCGGTGGCTCACCAGGATCCGCTTGAAGAGGTTGCTCTCCTTGGGCGGCAGCGGCACGGACGGCATNAGGGACGGGAGGAAGGGGGAACGCTGGGGAGGAAAAGCCCGAACTCGGCGGGGCGGCGGCGGCGGCTCTTTAACTCATAGCCCTGCGCCGCCCGCCCTCCCCGCCGGCTCCCCCGGGCCCCTCTGCGCAGCTGCCGGGGCGGCCTCGCCGCCCGCCTGACGCTGCAAAATGGCCGCCGGGGTCCCCTCCGCGCAGGCGCAGCGCCGCTCCCCACACAGACACCCCCCCGCCCGACCGGCCCCAGGGCACGGAGCGAGGATTTCCTCCGTGATTCCCTGCGCGATTCCCGGAGTGTCGGCCGAAGCGCTCGGCTCTTGACGCTCAGACGGCCGCTTCGGAGAGCCAGGCTGCCCGCAAGCCGGGGCGGGAGGCGACGTTGGGAAGCAGCGCAGCGCCTGCCGGCGGCGGGACTCGGAGAGGCTCTGCGGGCTTGCAGTGCCCTGGCTGGTATTTAAGGAAACAACAGCAAACTTGGCAGCCAGGCTTTGAGCGAGCGGGGCGGCCCCCGTCGCATTAAGGCATTTTCAGCAGTTGGTTATGTAAAACTTCCCGTCAGCATCGTGCGCCCGTAGAACAACGGCGTTTATTCGTCGCTTGGCTCCTTCACCGAAGGAAGTCTGAAGTCTCTTTTCTTTTTCTTTTTATTCCCAAAAATCGTTCTTAAAAACAAAACAAACCCCAAACCACCAACAACCAGGAACACTAAAACTACATGGCCCGGGGCATTACTGAGAAGGAAAACTGGTTAAACTGTCACGGTTACAACAAATTAAAAAGACCATCTTACAGGGAAAATAAACTAGGCGACTTCAATTAAAATCTCTGTTTACGTAATTAACCTTTAAAAATACTAATTATATTTTGGCATTTATTTCAAAGTATCTTAGTTCTGTAACAATATGGTTACCCACCTACAGTCTCAGACGATGAACATGACAGATATCCCCAAGTAAAGCCAGTGTGCGTGAAACAGTAACTCACAAGAGCCAATTAGCAAATCTGTGTACTTAATACATTTTATTTGGTACTCAGTAAGTAGATGGCTGTGAGACTGAAGATCCCAAGCAGCATGTCCTTGACTTGACACAAGCTTTGCTGAAGCTGACGACATGATAGCTGCTTTCCTTTCCAGCTAACAGAGGGAACAAGAGTGTAGACAATCTCTTGGAAGAGAGTAACCTGGATGTCAGCCTAACTTGAGGACTGCTAATTAGAAAAGAAAAAAAGAGGAAAAAAAAGAAAAAGAAAAAAAAGTGGTATGTTTAAGAAGCCTCTGAAGATGAAAATAGCAAAGATGAGGAAAACATAAAGTACATGCTTTCCTGTAGTTTTTTACAGCTGAGCCATCAGCTTATGGATGCTTTTTGTGAATGGTTGTTGGTTTCCATAGTGTTTTGTGAATCTGTCTAGATGTATGGCCTATAATAAGGAATATCTCTATTGTGTTTATTTCTCAATTTTATTCTGGCATGCTTCTAATGACATCAGTCACCTGGGTCACTGATCACAGTATGTGTGTTTTCCATACGCAGTACCCAATTCACTGTTCTTTCTGCTGTATGCTGTAGTCGTGCTGTATTGGGTATTGGATTTTTTTCAAAGCAGGAGTATTATTGACAGGGATGGCAGCCTTGGCTTTACCTTGCAGCATAATTTTCAGAGCCTATTTGTACCATGACACATCTTCAGCACTAGCTGAAGCCTTGACTCTATGAACCCTAGTTTCTGTCTTAGCAAAAGACATGTTATGCCTCTGGTTGGGTTGAATAATAAACAGATGCATCATGGAGATGGGTCAGGAAAATATTGTGCTAGGTGGACCTTTGGTCTGAAGCAATAAGCCTGTTCTTGACATCTAAAGGTCTCTGTTTCCTGCTAGTCCAAACACTGGAAAGAATGCTGTCTGAAAATAGGCAAACTGCAAAAAAGAGGCAGGGGTTCAATTTGCATCTATATGTGTACATATTAAAAGTCGGTGTTAAAAGCAGCAAGAAAAGGAAAGCAGGGAGGCAAAAGAAACGTTTGTAGGCTAGCAGAGAATAAACAAAGAAATGAGCTTTGTGGGAAGGCAGAGCTCCAACTGAAAGTGAGGTTTGGGAACACAGTCAAGAAAACTTCTTGTTATTTAATCCCACTGTGCTCTGGGCAAAACAAAGCTCTCTCTACAGGCTTTGTTAATAAACAGGACAGTATTCAAGATGTGCATGATTCTGTCACCATTTTTCCCTTCAAACAGAACGATTTCACAAGTCTGACCTGTTTGGGCTGAAAGGGGGAGCAGTATGAAAGTGTTACATACAGTGTAACAAGCTTGCTATTTTTACGGTGTGTGTCACTTTACTCCTGTGGAAGATCGCAGAGAGATGCTTGCACACCGCTAAACCCAGCTAGGGCCCCGTGGATGAAAAAGGGCATGGACCTGCCTTCAAGCCAAACACGTTGTAAGGCCTGGAGCCTGTTCTGTCTGATGAGCCATCCCTTTGCCTCCAGTTTCTAAATTGGCAGGTTAGGAGTGCCAGGTTGTAAAGTACAGGACCACCACGTCTATCCTGAAGCCTGGGAGCCCAGCTGTCTTTCTGATGTCACTCTTCCCTTCTGCACCCAATGTCACTGCAGGCTGCTGTGCAGGAGTGTGGTGGCACCCTGCCCTAAAGAGCCTGTGCCCCATCACCCCTGGCCCTCACCAGCTCCAGCAGCAGCTGCTGCTTCAGCCATGCAGGTTTCAAGGCACCAAAACAAACTGTAAGAAGGGTGGAAGCACAGATGGCAATGGGATTTTGCATCCTTCATACTCAGTTCCCATATTGCAGTCTAAAAGCACACGGTAAACTTAGGAAAAGAGTGTATCCTACATGTTTTGAAGGTCCTGTGGTGGATGGTCCCTGGCAACCCTGCTGACCACAGAGTCCAGCCCTTGTCTTGGCTGTGTGGCCCCTGCGTGCTTTGCTGCCTGGTAGGGAGGCAGCAGGAGTTTGTTACAGTCTCTATTTTCACACTTAAGTTAAAACATTCACTCACAAGGCATAATAAAACCTGAATCATGATCACATTTAATCAGAGGATTTAATGCAGGAACCATTACTGGCTGGAGTGGAAACTGCTTTGATTTTCCTTGGCTTACCCTTTTCTTTTAAAACCAATTTTGTGCCACGTGGTCTCCTTGCAGTTTCACGTTCTCATTAGGTTCTTGGTTGTCTTCCCAGAGATTACCTTCCCCAGACTTTTAAGTATCAAGTTGCGCGTTTAGAGTACCAATGCAAGTGTAATTTTATTATTTCATTTCACTGAGCCCCAAAAGTCATAGTGGAAGAAGAGTGAGGTACAGTGGGAATGGTGTCTGGCTGATGGCATCTCTCATGGCACACCATTGCGGGCTCAGGCCTGGGGAAATTTTCAGGGTGCTGTTTGCTGTGGCCCTTTTGAAGACTGGACCAGCTAAGCAGAGTGGGTCCTGTTCTCTGGAGGTGGCTTTCCATCTGTCTGCCTTGCCTCCTGTCCCCACGGGTGGAGCAGAGCCATAAGCTGTCTTTGGGTCTAAACAAGTGGTTAGTTGTCATTTAGGTGCTGAGGTTTGATTCGAATCCTACCCAGTTTTCAGTCTTTTGGAATAGTTACCACACCAAATCCCAGTGATATTTTACGTGCAAGTACCAGGGGTTTACTCTTTTGTTTTTTAATTTTGTAGAATGACTGTAACTGGGGAGAATGGGGGGTTTTTTGGTGATTATAGGTATAAAAAACCATTACTTAAGTATTTTTAAAATTTTAATTAGGGAGGTAGTGGTATAATGTTTAATAATATCTTTCAAAATGTCCGCATACATAGTATGTTTTAAAACAAAACTTTATGAGGAAGCTGCAGCTAACTAGCATAGTGATAATCAGAATGGTAGTGTTTATTAATATTTTGTTTGCCTTTAGTAGCGCAGTAATAATTCATTTGAAATAGCACTGAATAGTGAGCTTTGACACAAAGTGGAACTTAATGTTATTTTATTCAGACTTCTCTGAAATTAATTTTTTCCTAACCAGATTTGAGAAGCAAAGGCGGCCTTTGCCGCCGGCGCGGCTCAGGCGCTGCCGCGCGGTGCCGGCCGCGGCGGCAGACGGGAAGCGCGTTTTCCCGCGGGCATGCTGGGACCGGGAGTTCTCCTGCTCCACTTCCCGTGTGCCACGGCCCCGTGGGCCGGGGTGGGATCTGTACGGCGCTCGGGGCTGCGGACGGTGAGTGCCGGAGCCCTTCCGCGGGCCCCGGGGAGCGCAGCCCCCGCCCCGCCGCCGCCCCTGCCCCTTCTCCCTGCCCGCCCCTGCCCCTTCTCCCTGCCCGCTCCTGCCTTCCCCGTCCGCCCGTGAGCCCTGCAGCGGGCTGGGCTGCCGTGGGCTCGGCTCGGGGCGGCCGTGGCGGGGGGCAGAGCTGAGTGGGAGGGGCTCCCGGGACGCGGCCTCGAGCTGTTCCTGATCCAGTCGGTGTGCATTGGAGTACCCTCCTGCCGTGTACCTGCAAATCCATACGTGCCTGAGTGCTGCTGCATGGCGCCAGTAGCGTTCCTGGTTGTCAGAAATGCTTTTTATAACCTCTGACAGCCTTCGCGAGATTGAGAACCCTTTCCTGTCTTTGAAATTATTTTTTTAATTATTATTTTAATAGAACAATTACGGTTGTCACTTTCGCTTACTGTTTTTGATTTGTGATGTGCACTAGGTAATTTTAATCACATTAAAAAGTTATTAAAATCTGGACTGGAGAGCATGTAGTAGGTCATCTAATGCTCCTACCTCTGTAAAAGTTTTATGTGTGCTTATTTTTGCACAAATGTGATGCAGCATCCCCACTCTGAGAAGGAGATACCTTTTCTACTTAACATAGCAAAATTATTTTGAAACTTCTGACTTCCTTGAAGGTCTGAGTCATTTCATTACTCCTTTTTTTTTTGCATTTAAATGCAAGAATTTTATTTCTGAGAGCTCAGGCAAAGCAATACAACAAATTTGTTATTATTTGAGTCCATTGCTTCTTAACTACACTGGTAAAAATTGGCTAGTTATAATTATTATGTTTAATGAATTAATTAAAATAAAATACAACATTCATATTTTAAAATTGAGTTGATGGTGGTTAGCACTTAGCCGGACAACAATGGGCCATGCTGATCTGGAGCAAGTCCATATTCATCAGCAGAATTAGGTCTTTTGGAACTGAGTCCGCTCATGCCTCTGAGCAACTAAATCCAGGATCATAGATGATGAGCCTGATTTGTGCCTTTTGCTGTGTTCCTGGTGAAGGGAACAGGATTCCTCTGCTGCAGCTGGTTTTAGTCACTAGAGCAATCCATGAGGGGTATAATTTGCTTTCTGTACATTAAAGCAGTCTTGGAGTCGATAGCCCCTGCTGTCTGAGGAACCTGGGAGGGTGCAGAAGTAGAATAAAGGTCTTTGCCTCCTTCTGTAGGTAGTAAAACAGGCATTCAGACAAGTGAGATGTAGTACTTCTGGTTTTACTGCATATTGCTCTTTCTTCATTGTGGACGAATGGATGAAAGTAAATAGGTGAGAATAATGGGTGAGTTGAAAAGTTAGAGTGTCATAGTAATTTGTTAATAAAATGCATGAAGATGCACAGAATGTCTTGTTACTTGATGAGTAAAAAATAATTGTGTCAGGAAACTGAAACGTGTGTTTTCAGGAGATCTTGTCAGCAAAGGTTCATGCTCTTATTTTCTCAGAATCCACTTTTTTGTAAAAATGAGTGAGCAGATGGGACCATGGCACTGGCAGGGTTGCTAGGGAGTGCTTCTTTCTTTGTTAAACCTTTTCTGTGTGAGTAGTCCTAGAATAAGTGTGATTTCAATTTAGCTTTCCTGGTGGAGCCTTGCGCTCCAATATGAAATTTTAGAGCACAGTAGTAATTCATAACGTAGTTTGCAATGTTGATGATATAAAGTGAAGAGGAAATTACCTTTCATAATGCTAAGGGAAGCCTGGGTCCTATAAAACTGTAGGCCAAGTGTCTCAGAAAATACAGGAGTTGTATTTCAGAGTACCTGCTTCTTACTCACTTTTTGGATGGAAAATATTATGTTGCTTAAGTGTAAATATATCATGATAAAGAGCATACAGGGGACATAAAGCACATAAAGCAGTTTCCCTGTCTTCTTCATGTATGAGTGAGTGATTTTTTCCAAGTGCATTGCAGTCCTATTGATTGATCTGTTGTGTGGTCATCTGCTGATGTCCTCCTTTTATTGTAGTGGATGCAGTTTGACACATAATTCTGGACATTTCATACATTCTCTATACAGAATTATTTACCTCTAGTATTGGTTTGTCTTCTCAGTGACATTTTTCTTTCACTAGTAAGGCATGAAACGGTTGGATTTTTCCAATGAGACATATGGCAAAACGAAGCTGTTGTCTGTAAAGCCTCATCTACAGGAGCTTTTCCATAGTATAGATAAACTGAGGAGATGAGACGAAAGACTTTTTCCAACCCTCAGTCAGTACAATGGTGGTGATAAGAGCTTCTGGTTTAAACCAGGACTAAAACAGGAATAGTTTTGTCTGACAGTTGCATTTGTCTTGGTGTAATCAAAACCAGGACATGGGTTTGATACAGTCCTTGTGTTTGTTTGTTGTTTGGGATTTTTTTAACAGAATGCTTTCTTTTTCTAGATAATAACAATGGCTCATGTACTGTCTACTTTTAATTTCAGGTGGTGGAAAAATAAGAAACAAAATGAAACCTTTCCAAAAGGTCTGTCTTTTCAAGAGCCTGCTTACCAATTGTTACTGTCAAAGCCAACTTGACAGCTGTCTTCTCTCTCCTATTGCGAAGAAGATAGGTTGTGTGGTGGGAGTGCACAACCATGGTTCTTGGAGGCCAAAGCCTTTACTGGACACAGCCAGATTCACTCTGTCTTTTAACAGTCGGCACAGGAAAAACCATCAGGACTCTCAAGCTTTGTGGAAGCATGAGGCTGTGCAGAAGTATTTGGAGGCTCTAAGCAGGGAATACCAGCAGGTTAGTCACCTGTTAAGTGCAGACTCATTAAATGACTTTGAGCAAAGAACCCTGAGGAGAAGATGTGCCGATCTGTCCCCCATTGCAGCTGCATTTCAAGAAATCAAAGAGACTGAAAGAGAAGTTCAGGAGTTAGAAGCGATGTGCACAGGTAAAGGAAAACACATCTACTTGCTTGCATCAGAACAGCAGCTGTGCTTGTGATAAACTGCATTGCCCACCCTTTGAGGGAAGCTTGTGGGTAAGTTCAGTCAGCCCTGGAACACTCCCTGGTCCTTCCTGCTCCTGGGAGCTTGAGTGCTGTGAGGGCTTTCTGCATCTAGCCACATCCTTCCATTTTTTATCTCACCTCACTTTAGTTTGAGGTCTTAATATGGTAATTTTGGGAGAGTAGGGATTGTCTGAAACCTCAGGGATATCCATCTAACAGAAGCAGTTGTGAAGCATTTGTTTTGAGGTTATTTTTTGGTAGCACTGAGAGCAGTTTGAACTGAAGAAGAAAAATTAGCAAGCCTAAAACCTTTGATAGATGCAGACCTCAGCCGTGTTATTTAAAATGGGATTCCATCTGACCAGTTCAGTGATATTTATTGAGCAAATGACATGAACTTTCATTAGACTCTGAGTTGTCAGCTTCCAATTTAAATGGCAAAAGCTAATATTTCTTTGAAAATATTTGGGGAGTCCTTTAAGGAATAAAAACCAATGGTTGTTTAAGAAGCTGCTGTTTTACAATAGTCTGCTACAGTAGAAGTTGGGGTAAAAAAGAATTAAAAATTGTTGCTGGTTTTGGTACCATTTGAGAATAAGAAAACACACAGGGAATAAAAGAATTTACAAAATAAGTAATGGTGCAACATTTGGGGAAAAAACCCCAGCATTCTTACAAGTGTGAGGAGGTGCACACAGTAGGAAGGAAAAAATGGCATCCATTCTGCTGTAGTGGTAAGTGTTAAGCCAAGAGAGGGAAACATTGACCTGGAGAGAATGGGATTTACATTAAAGCAGTGAAGGAGGGGGAAAATCAAAGAGAAATCAGTACCCAGCAGTGTAAATGGAGGAGGACAAAAGTTCATGGTGCTTTTCAGAGAGAGAGAGCCAAGGGGTGTGGACAAAACAGTAAAGAGCCATACTGAAATAAAGATGTAAATGTAACTTACCTAGACAGGTAGAAAACATTTGTATTTTTTAGTTATAAAAAAAAATAAATGTTTGTGCTTTTGGAAAAGAAAAAAGGTTATTTAAAATATTTTAATCCTCAACCCTCTCTAATTCTCTTCGCTGGAGAAAAGAGGAGAAAAAGTGAAGGAGATGAGGTACAAAAATTTAATGCTGAAAAAGAAATGTTCTTGAAAGAATTAAAAAGTATTAAGAAAACTCTGGAAAATTAATATTTCAACTTAGAAAGGCTATTTTTGGATCAAGTGAATATAATGAAGAATTTTTCTAATTCCGTAAATTATGATGTGGATGGATGGAGTGAGTTCTAGTTGAAAGAAGGGAAAAGAATGGTAGAAAATTACAGTCAATAAGTTAATTAAATGGAGCCAAATTATTCTATCTGTACCTTTTATCCTGTGGCCAAGTTAAAACACAGATACCCCCTTCATTTGGCTGCTCATTGTTTTCCACTTAGCTCCCTAACTGACCCTCTTCTCTCTAGTACCTGAATTCCTGACAATTGATGTAGGATTTTATATTTGCAACACTCAGTGAAGCAGAAAGATATTTCCCAGTTTCCTTCTGGTGATGTGAGTCACGAGGTAGATTAAGTAAATTCTGTTTTGCAGGGAGGTATGACTGGGATACCAATCCTTTGAACCTTAAGCTCATTGGTCACCACCAGACCATCTCTCACCTCCATTGAGAGCAGTTAATTTGATACTGTTTATCTAAGTGATCAGTAAACATACTTTTTGTACCAGCTAGAAGCGATTGAGTGTCCAGTTGTATGCTACATCAGAGACAAACCTATGGTTTCCATGCTGGCCACAAAGCAAAAGGTTTTCACCTCCTCTTTGTTTCTTTGTTCCCTCACTCTTAGTCCCAGCTGCTTCAAGCATTCCCTCATTTGTGTTGGTAATTGTCCAGTTGTGATTTAAATCTAGTTCAATTTGGCATGGTAAAAACATTCAACCAGACTTGCTTTTTTAATGTCAGTGAGTTGAATTGTTCCACTTTCTGATGAGTAGGAAAGTGGTAGAAAAGTGGAAAGAGATGAAAAGGAGTGGGGTCTCCCTGTTTTAGCAGTGACAGGTTTTCCACTTGACTCCAGCAGTCTTCCAAGGTTCTACTTAGTCTATAATCTATTGCTAACTGATCAGCATTTTTAGTTCCTGTAAACTGGAGCCTCCATCGCAGAAAAGGCTTGGAGCTTCTGCGCGCTTTACATGAGAATGTGTCCTGGTTTGTTAGTAAGCTCTAAAAATGTGGGAAGGGGCAGTCTAATCACAGGTAAAATATCTGCTGCTCCATCCAGGACACCTGGAAAGTATGATCATTGAGGTAGCAATGTGCGTGCTGGCTTGGGCTGCTCTTATTTGATTATTTCTTGCTGGCAAAATGCTGCAAGCTTTTCTGTGCTGCAGTGCATGTCTTTGGACAGCTGTGTTATAATTTGCTCTAGGTGAGATTGGCTAACATCTATTTCTGTTGGAATTTAGAGCTAGACAGCAGAGATGAGAAACAACTTCTAGAGCTTGCCTTAGAAGAGAAGGAAAGCCTGGATAAAAAAATGAACATGTTGTGCAGAAAGGTGAGCCTGAGGTAAAGTTTTACAGCTTTGTAAATAAAGATGTCAGAAAAACTCTTCCTTTATGATCTTACCAAGAGATTCTGACACTTGAGTTTAATGAAACAGAAGTCCAGCATCTGTAGTCTCCCTGAAAAAGGTGGCAACATTAATTATTAGTAAGCTTCTTAGTGACAATTGCATCTTAGAAGCTGATTAATTGAGTTGTTTGTCTTGCTTGCTTGTCTGTCTGCAAGTGCTTCAGGGGGATTAAAAAAGTGGTGAGTCTGTGCTACTTAGACTTGACATGACATCCTGGTAACTGTTTGTGGCAGTGGAACATGCACTCTTGAAAGATTTCTGATTGGAACTTGCAGCCTTTCATTTTCTTTTCAGCTGACAGCGCCCCATGAGTGGGGAAAATATAAGCAAAGAAGTTGAAATAATTCAGCGGAGACCTCTGTGTTTGGGCTCATTTCTATGGTCAGACTGAAATAATATAAAATATGACTTTCTGAAAAAGGAGATTAATGTAAAGAATGGCTGGGTTAGCTAATAACTTTGTCTTCATAGGTAGCTGGGGCTGGGGTGGGTGACCTGGCACCTGACTTTGCAGGACTGGATTTTCAGCTAGCATTCATGTGGATGCACCAGCATGTCCCATTTCCACACTGACTGCACTGAGTTGCAATGGTCATTGGACAGTTTTAGTCCTACTTAACTAGCTTGCCAAAGGAGATCAGTGGTTGAGTGTGCTCAGGCTGTGGCAATTGTGAAGGCTGGCTGTAAATTTGATTAAGAGAAGATACAGGGTCATGAAGGAGATAATGACATTCTTTTTTTCTTTTTTCCCAGCTTTTTCAGCTTCTAGTGCCAAAGGAAAAATATGATAGAAGTCCTGTTATATTAGAAGTGACAGCTGGCAGAACAACTGGAGGTCAGCAAAGCCCCTACAGTGAAGATTACTTCAAACCTCCATCCAACTCCATTAAACCTTTTATGGGTTATTCTGAATGCTTTTTTTATACTTTATTGGCATAAAGTAATACTTTCTAAAGATGAGCATTAACCTGCCTAATGACCGGGGTTAGAGTTGCAGCTACATCTAAAAACTGCTGTTTGTGTGATAATGCCTTGTTTTTTTAGGGGACATCTGCCAACAGTTCACTAAAGAAATGTTTGAGATGTACCAGAGCTACGCTGACTACAAACGTTGGACCTTTGACATCGTGAACTATACGCCAGCTGAGATGGGTATAGCAGTTCTGCAGAGATTACACCAAGACAATGAAATTGAAAGCAGCGTTTCTCTGCTGTATTTGTCACACACTGTTTGTCTCTCCAGGAGGGTTGCATCATGCTGCTGCTCATATTTCAGGAGAGAATGTCTACAGGCATCTGAAATATGAAGGAGGGACTCACCGAGTGCAGCGAATCCCTGAGACGGGCTTGTCATCGAGAATGCAGCGGATTCACACTGGGACAATGTCAGTCATTGTCCTCCCTCAGCCAGAGGAGGTAAACTATTCTTTGGAGGACAGGGTGGTGCTGTACCTCTGCTCAACCATTTTGGCATTGGAATAGGTGTTATTTAAAACCATGTTACTGTTTTGGGGATTTCACTCATAACCAAGTGCTTTGTGCAAGTCCCAGCAAATGAACCACAAGTGCTCTGGCTCTCTGGAAGGTGATAGTCCTTGTCTCTGTACCTTACATGTGTAAATGGATCATCAGAAGCAACTTTGCTGAGATCTGCTGTTGCCTGAAATGGCATGTGAATGAGTGATCATTTCATTAAGTGTTCCAGCCCCATCATTGACAAGGCTCACTGCTAGGAGTAAGCCAATTTTAAATTACATCATGTTTTAAGACACAGAATATACCCAAGAAAATGCTCAGTGTTGCATAGTAATGTGATTCTGCATGTGCTTTTGATTGTTTCATTTAAATTATTGGTGTCCTTCTCTGTTAGATCAAGGACAGTCTCCTTTGAATGTGAATGAGTGTGTTGGCTAGTCTGTCTGAGATCTCAGTGATACTGACAGTTCTCACTTGGACCAGCAATTTACACACAAAATAAAGAAAACCAGATCCTGTACCTTCTCCTGCTTCTTTGTAATACTTTCCTTACAACACTGATCAGATCTGAATGTTCCTTTCCCATCCACTGAGCACAAACTATGGTCTAGGTCATCATGGACTCCTATTTCCAGTGTGGCAATCCTTACTTGCATGGATCTGCATATACCTATTTTCTCCTCAGATGATTCTAAGTACTGTTGCAAGAATCATTCAGGCTTGACTCATGAACAAGATCCTTGCACTGATGTTCAGAAGTGGGTTTAAAATACCTGCTTATTTCTTAGTCTCCCTGCCAAAGCTAGTGGTTTTACAAAACACTGGTTTTGTTTTGTTTCACACATGCTCACATACCTTGTTTTGTGAAGGACCTGGAGTAAGAGTTTGAAAAACTAAGTGAAATTTTTAAGGCATCATTTGCTTTTCAGAGAGATTTGACACTGCATTTTTAAAATTATAATGATTATAACTGTTACTTAGGAAGAGTTGTAAAGGAGCAATTTTTTGAGAAGTGTTTTCTTATTAATGCTGAGTGTCACTGACATCCAAATATTTTTAGGATGAGCAGGAAGCAGTAATTTTCTTTGATTCTAGGTTGATGTTAAAGTGGATCTCAAAGATTTGCGCATAGATACATTCAGAGCCAGAGGAGCAGGAGGCCAACACGTTAACAAAACTGATAGTGCTGTGAGAATTGTGCATCTTCCCACAGGTAAGTCTGGCTGTACTTTGTACTTTTAATCACACTGAGTCTATATCCTGAAAAGGAAGCTTGTGATCCTGGAGGTTGTCTCGTGCAGAGCTGGACCTTAGGCCAAGAAAAGGAATTAGCCCCTTCTGGTTCTGTCGCCCTTGTAGCAGGCAGTGTGAGAAAGGGGCTGTGTACCAGGGACACAGTGATTATTCCAGTTTTGTCTTTAGAGGGAGTGTTTAATTAAAACACTGTCTTTGAAGGATGAAAGAACAAATGGAGGGTGACAGAGATGGGGTAGAAGATGTAAATAATTTGCACTGTGTGTTCTGTACTTTCAGCAATAATGGCTCCTGGCAAGCAAGGGCATGCTTTGCCTAGCTGGAATCTGTGTAATTACATGACTGATTAAAAAGAAGGCTTGAAGATTTGCATTCAGTACTAGATAATGCTAGCATATATTGGATAGAAAGGAAAATGTATAGTGATGGGAATGTAGTCTGTAGACTGGACTGCTCTGATTTTTTGGAATTTGTTTTTATTGAAACTCAGTGACCTTCTCTCTGTACAGATGTAGAATCACTTTAGGCACAGGAAATTCCAGCAGTGACCTGAAAACAGCTGTTCCCTATATGCCTGTCTCTTTCAGAAATCAAATGAGAGGCACTACATTTCTTCTAAAGACCTTTATTTTGCTTTATCTCATTTTTCATAACTAAATTCAAGACTCACCAGTGTTGATTAGATACCCGTTTCTACTAGAATAATGAATTTTCCAGTCTCCAAGAGCTTATCTGGACTAAGGTTTTTAAAACTTGTGTTACACTGTTTTAACATGCTTCTGTCGAGTGTTCAAACTGCATTTTTAACATAATGACAGCTAATTGGAGTGAACCCATTTTCTACAGACAATGTCAGAAACTTGTTTGCTTCATGAAATTTTAAAATATCGCTGACTTTTCTGTAGCACAGAACAAAGTCCCCCGGTGCAGCTGTGACAAGTTTAAAAATGCACTAATAGTTCTGGCCAGTGTCTTAAAATGACTTTTTATCCTACAGCTGAAAGGCCCTACAAACCAGCACTCCAGTAGGTTTCATTTGCCTAATGTGTTAGAATTAATTCAGCTTATTTGTTCTTTGTTATAATGGGCTCTTGGATGCCTCTGTAAAGGACTAGCGGTGGAGTGCCAGCAGGAGCGGTCGCAGCAGATGAACAAGGAAATAGCTCTGCGGACACTGAGAGCAAAGCTGTACCAGCAGATCATTGAGAAGCAGCTCAGTCAAGAGCAGAGTGCCAGGAAACTGCAGGTGAGGACAGGTGGTGGCTGAGATTTGGGGAGGGTGTTGTGTTGCAGATTTGTTTCTGATCTCTTTGGTGACGGACAGAGCAAGTGAGAGTGTGTGTCCAACCAGGGTGCTTGCAAGGCAGAATCTTGTAGTTTAAAATGGTGAGTCTGCCTTTACTTACTCCAGCTCAGTGGTATTGTAGACTTCTCAGGCAATGAAAAGAGACACCAACTGTGGCTGGAAAGAAGAGTAAAAAGACTAGCTGAAATTATTCAAAAAGGCAAAACTCAACATCCTGTACTGAATGCCCCTGTTAAGGCCAGAGTTACATGAATCATGCATCAGTAAAAAGTTACATTCAGAGAAAACTAGGATCAGAAGTTCCCAGAAGTTTCTGAAGGAGAGTATTTTAAGGCCATAGAGAGCTTTTGAGAGAAACAAGTAAATAAACAGTGCTATCACTATGCAATTAAGTAGCAGCTTATTTGATACAGTTTAGGTGACCTTTTGAGGAAGAAATAGCTTCTGCAAGAGTTACCTCAAGTTACGCTGCAAAGTGTGCTTTTCTCTCCAAGTGTCCTATCATTCTCTTCCTATTCTTTGAGTATTTTCCTATTTGTGGTTCAAACTTCAGCAGTGATCTGTTGAATAAAAATGCTTCAGAATTAGAGAATTATTCAGTACTCCAGATTTTCCATCTTAGCTATTTAATCACTTATTTCAGGTTACATTTAAGCGTATTGTCCCTGCAGATGATTAACCCCATTGTTGTAGGCAGTGAGCCATTTATCTTTTGTTATTAGTTTTAGTTTGAGAGCCTTCAAAGCTACATAAGGGACTTACATGTGCATTTATATGAACAGCATGGAAAATCAGGCAAAAGTAAATTACCTTTCCTAATATTTCAGAATTTATTCAAGAAATTCCACATTCCGAAACATACATGTTAAATGCAGATGAAATTTTCACCAGAGCTCACTGAAGTGGACACATATTTATTTCTCTGAGGGTTTTTTAGCATTTAATTCTCCATTTTAGTGAAGACCGCAGTGTTTAGTGAGGTGTTTACGCTCAACAGTGCTACATTTAGGTTTCTGCTTCAAAAGTTAGAATTGCTGTTTGCATTCTCGCGCTTCACCACTAGAGGGTAACTTAACTTCTTACTCTAAGTCTCTGTCGGTGCTAATTTCCAACAGCCACGCGTTGACTGTGCTGCTTCCGTCATTAATGGAGACTACTTCCATTATTTTTTGTGGGAGCTACCACCCCCCCCCCCGAAAAAAAATTCCCCTCATATATTTTTGAAGTAAGGACTCTCTTACCTTTGAGAGCTTTGCGTTTCTTCCAGCTACAGAGCTGGAACAGAAATATGCTGGAGGACATAAAAACTTGTGATACCGAATCACAAACAATACAGTTCAATAATATTTAAAAAACCACCCATGTGCCAAGCCAGTGACCACTAGGTTTGTAGTTGGAACAGGCTGACCCATTACAGTTTATTTTAAGTATCCTGTTTTAGAGAAGTATTTGGTTTTTTTGTAACATAACATAACAGGTTTTGTTCTTTCCTGCTTTGCTGCAGTTGGGAACAAGAGCCCAGTCAGAGAGAATTCGTACTTACAACTTCACCCAGGACAGAGTCACTGACCACAGGATCTCATATGATGCACGCAATATCAAGGTAAGGCTTGCTTGTGAGAGTATTTAGATACTCATATTTACCATCAGAAGAAAAATTTAACTTAGTGAGCGCAATTTAAGATAGACATATATATATGAAGAAAGTAGCCAGTTGTGCTCTGACAGAACACTGTAGATTTAGAAAGCTTAAACTTTCTTTCCTGCCTTCTTGTAGTCTTAGAGATTACTGGCACAGGCTGTAGCTCACTGGCCTGCTTCTCTGTATATTTGCTCCTGCCCTATAAATGACCAAACAGGCAGTCCTCAATGAGACCATGAGTCCCTTGGCCAAACTGACAAGTGACATTGGAGATTCTTGAAGCATAGTACATCCAAGCCAAAAACCTGACAGGGAGGACTTTTTATTTTTGTTAGGCCATTTTCCCTCCCCCAATGCTGGAGTGAAGAACGAGACAAACTTTATCACAGGCCACAGTTAAAAGAAACTGAAACTGAATATTTTCATTTTAAGATTATCTGAGATCTTGTTGCTGAGTAAATATCTCTACATATGGCTTGAATCTTACAGATTGTTCGACCTGGAAAAGAGAAGGCTTTGGGGTGACCTAATTACAGCCTTCCAGTACTCAAAAGGAGCCTGCAAGAAAGAGGGAAATTTTTACAAGAGCATGTAAGGGAAAGGGGGGACTAGAAGAAATGGCTTCAAACTAAAATAGGGTATATTTAGATGAGATATTAGGAAAAAATTCTTTACTGTGAGGGTGGAAAGACACTGGAGCTGGCTGCCCAGGGAAGGTGTGGATGTCTCATATCTGGAAGTGTTCAAGGCCAGGTTGGATGGAGCTTTGAGCAATCTGGTCTAGTGAAGTGTCCCTGCCCATAGCACAGGGGCATTGGAACTCAATGATCTTTATCGTTCCTTCCAACCCAGGCCATTCTATGATTCTCTTTATTGGGGGATAAATATCTATTTATTTTTACAGTGGAAAAAAACCCCTTATAATGGGCTTTTCTGTATTAAATTTATGGAAAAGTTTAGGGTCATCTGTCAGTATTTTGGCTTGGGTATCCAGTAGTGCTGTTACATAAGGAGCAACACTTTTCAAACTGTACCCACAAGTGTCCTGGGTAAACCCAGAGAATGCAGGGCATACCGAATATGGAATGGTTCATATTTAATGGAGTGCAGCATACCATGGCAGGGGAAATAGTTCCATTATTACATAAAAGTAACTTTTGTTAGTCAGTTACGTAACGTGTGAGTTCTTGAGTGAAACTGGAACCATAAACTGCCTAACAAAAGTTAGTTGAGCTTTGCTTGCAAAACAGCCTTGCTCTTGCCATGGACAAGAGTGTTTGAATGAGGTTCTTCAATCCTTGGTTGTTCTTGCAGGGGATTTTCATATAAGTGCATGAGTTACATGAAGGCGGAGCTGTTACACAAAAGTGGGGCTTTTGTTGCTGCCAGAATCCATGTGCCTTGCACAGGCAGGCAGCTGATGTCCTGCTGCTGCCAGGACTGCTGCTTTCAGATGGGAGGGGACCTGTAAGGATGAGCACATGGAAGGACTGCAGGCAAAGTGCATTTCAGGGGTTTGAGTGTTTCAGAATAATGCCGAAAGACAGTCAGTAATGCTTTTGTCTACTTTCTTTTCATAGGAAATTCTAAGTGGGAAAGAAGCACTAGATAAGCTAATCAACAGACTACTGGAGTTTGCAGAGATAGAGGCTGTCACCCAATATCTAGAAAATTTGCAGACTTTAGAGGGAGGAAGCTGAAGACCTTGAGTAGAACTAAAACAATTGTTGTGTGTGGTAGCAGAATAAAACAGATGGTTTTGTTAGATGATATGTTGATTAAAACCTATTCCTCTGTTTTTCAGTGTGTGATACTATTCTTTTTGTATCTTGGTGCAAGTCGGTTGAATTTATTGCAGCAGCCCTGGCAGAAAAGAACCAGCTTGGAGTACTGTGTGCATACTCCTCCTGTCTTGGGAGCTAGGCTTTTTTAAACTGGTCTTTCTCTTAACTGTATCGCAGCTGGAAAGGTGCAGAATTGTGGTGGTGGAGCAGAATAAACACCACATAGTGCACTTTCTGTTTGGTAGTGGGAGATGTTCCTCTCCAGGTGAAAGAAACTGAGGTCCCCTAACATAGTCTAGAACCTGGCCTCATGAATACTATATATTTTTACCCACTTATTGTGTGAGCTTCCTAAACGAAATTCCTTAGAAATAACTTTGTATGATGATGCTTTAGTTTTTCAGAGTAAATATACAAAAGCAAAGGGAGTGAATGGGCCAGAATGTTAAAAGAGAAGCCTGTGCACTTTCCTCCAGACATTCTTGGGTCAGCTTGTGGTGGGACTGGCCCATGTGCTGCAGTGGCATGTAGAAGTACGTGCTCTAGTTTTCAATTAAGTTTATGAGGTAACAGGCAGAGAAAATGAGTTCATACTGCAGACACATTTCAGCAAGTCAGGAAGCTCTGGAATTCAGCTCCTGTCTTTGGGAATATCTGCCTTTGCCTCTGCTTGAGGGGATACAGGTGTCTGCAGGGCACACTCAGCTTTGACAGGACTCGTGCTGATGTTGTCCCTTGCACATGCGCAGAGCTGGCAGGCACGGAGCACAGGCAGGCACTGACTCAGGAATGCTCTGTGCTCAGGGTGACACCAAGGGTGGTGACACAGACAGTGGTGCTCTGCTCAGCTGGGTTCACTTGCAAGATCACGTTTTCGTTTCATGCTGCCCATCCCAGGTTCTGCTGTAAAGCTGCTCTGCACAATCTTCTGCATGAGAAGAACCAGTTCGTTGTTGTGATTTAAATAATGCCTCACGGTTGATTTATATTTGCATATTTATTTTGTAATTATGAATGACGCAGCGTGAGGAAATGTCAGGCAATTCAGGAAAAATAATTATCTCAATACTGAGTTCTTCTAAAGGGTGTAGTTTTCATTACTGTATATATAGCAAAAATTATAACATTATTCAGCTATTTTAAGAAAGATAGAATTTGTAACAGGAAGAAAGCAGGAAAACTATACTAGGTTCTTCCATTCTGGAATTATTTTTCAATTCTTTTGTGTGTTCTTATCAGCAAGCTTTGTCTGACAATTTCTGACTTGCTTCCAACACTTTAATTACAAAAGCTTTGGGGCTTAGGTCAGGTTGGTTGTTTTTTTTTTAATTGATAGCTCTGTAAGTCAACCAAGAAACATATTACCTTGCAATTCAGGATTCATTTGAACTTTGACTTTTTTCAGTAAGCAGTCCAGAAAAAGAACCTTCTAGAAAGATCTGCAGCTGCGTTTATACTTCTTGCAGTGCTGACAGACTGGTGATAACTAATATGATCAGCTGTAGTAGGACAGTATCCAGCTAACATGGTTATCCAATTACCATTTATGCTCACTTTCATTATGCAATTAAGTTAACCAATTTATTTTATTAATTACATCTCTCAATCTTAGAATCTTAAAAAGTTTTAAATAATAAGATTCCACTTCCAGGATTAGTTAGTGTGTATGAAGTTCTTTACTATGAAAAATCATTGAAACACTTAAAAATATGAACCTCATTTATTTTACTGGAAGAAAGACTTCTGCAGGACCTCATGGATATTTGTGATTGATTAATTTTCTGTAGCCCTTTTTTGTTGGTAGTTTTGTGCAGAGTGATGAGAAAAGGGAAAGCATACAGCAGCTGCCCTCTACCATGTTTTAGATGTCCCAAATGTAGGTATTGAAATTTAGAAGCTAAGCCACTTCTGCCAGCCTGGCCCAGGAGATCCCGAAGGGTCTTTGTCCTAAGCTTCTCCTGCAATCACATGTACATGTGTGTGTCGGCAAAACACAGCTACGGCAGTTTGGGAGAGAGCAGAAACACTTCTACCAGAGGCCACTGCCTGCAATGCTCTGCTTTACTGAAAACAGATATATTTGCTTCTCCTTATTGAGAACAAGTTATTTGAAACTGTTTTCTCCTAACTTAAAAAATACTTGAAGCCATATTTTATTCTAAGTTCTTCCACCCCAGTCTTTCTGTGGGATGTAAGAGCTGAGCTGAGAGATTGAGTGTTTGACCGTGGCCTGGCACTTGTCCTCAAGGAAGGGATGTGCAGCACAACACTGCTGTTTCTGAGGTGTTTTCAGGATGGAACATCTCAGCTTGGGCTTTTTGGTTCCTACAAGCAATCAGGACTTTCAGCAGTGAAATCAGTAGCAGGAAAAATTACAGTAACAAAGCACAGGGAGGGAAAGGGAAAACAGCTCCTTTGGGAGAAACAAACAGCCCTGGGGGACAGCACAAGAGAGCAAGAGGAGGTTCCTCTGCTAAAAACAGCTTTCTCCTGCAGCTTTCCTTGTCAAATAGCGTTACAACAAACACGAACTGCCACCCCTCTGCCTGGCTTCCCCTCAGCACCATCTGGGTAACCGAGACCTTACCCACAGACGTCACGGCACAGCTCGTGCAAGGCACCAACTTCACCCCTCTGCAGATCCTGCTGATTGATATGAAATGTAGGTCCTGGATCTCTTTCACATCTCTGCTGAGGTCTCACGCAGCAGTGTCCCACCCAGCCAGCTGGGCAGCCAGACAAAAGCTGCGTGTGCCTGCCTGGAAGCAGCCCTTCTGTGGCAGTGGAGAGATGGGTGTTTACCCTCTGCAGGAGGAGGGCAGCCCGGGTACCTCGCCTCGATGGCTTTCCTTGAGTCATCGAGTGCGCATCTGACTCGCAGGACATTGCTCATTGCTCCCACAGCCAGCAAATATGTGATACTGAATCACAATCTGTTATAATCAAAAAGCACATATATTCAGCTTTATTCTGAATGTTACTAACAGCAACTGGAGCAAACCTTAACCTGAACTTAGTTAAAAAATTTTAAATAAAAAGTTTAAACCCAGGGTTTTTGTTACTTGTAATTGATGCACTGAATAAACCAATTTCCAGTTACTGCTTAAGGCACTACTGGAAGGCACACAGACACTGGTGGTAGCCACAAAATAGAAGTATTTCATTTTAAGAAGTGTTTCCATATTTACAGACCTATTTTAGTTTATATTTACCCCAGGCCCTACTTTGAACAGAATATGCACCCCTAAATCTCCCAGGTTGCCCTAACCCCCCTGAACAGATGCACAATGGTAAGGCAGATTGTTCAAATGAAAGCTTTATTCAGTATTTTCATATAAACTCCACTTCAAGAGCTTGCAATATTTTGTAATTGCAACTGAGAAGCAGTTCAAGAGAAACCAGCTGTTTAACTTTGCAGACATTACTTATAAACTAAAACAAATGCTTTTCAATCACCCCAAGCAAGCCATTAAAATCTGCTGTCTCCAGCCCATGGTCTTGTACCACACTGTCTGCTGGTTTTTAACATAGGCTATTTCTGGTTTTACAGGTAACAGCAAATCTGCTTTTGGGAATCCTGGGAATTCCCCAAATTCTCTAGGACTCTCTGAAATCTGTCTCTCCAGGAATCCTCTTGGGCAAATTTAGCCTTTTTGAGATTATTATTTGCAACACTGCTTTGTACAAAAACTTTTATTCAAGTTCTATCCTGAAACATTTCACAAAGCTAAACCTGTTAATCACACAAATGGTTAACACAATTTCTAAGTTAAATAATTTAGCAGGTAGAAGGTAGGGGGACTTAAGAGGTAGATAGAAGAGAGAAGAGGTCTGGCTGACGAAACAGAACCCAAGGGTTGCCACAGCTGATAGCAGGAGGTATACAGACAGCTCTTGTACCAACAATCAAAAGGGTCTAAGGGCTGCAAGCCCTGTACAAGGAATGGAATGGAATGAGTCCTGGGAAAAGGAATTATCAAGGAAATCAAAAGAGCACATACAGTCAAGCCTTGAAGTGGCCTGTGTGTTGTTGGAAAACAGACAGGGTTCCCCAGGGCACGGTGCAAACAGGCAGCAGAAGCGCTCACGGGAGCCAGGGCCTGGACGCATGGTGGCTAGAGAAGAACATGAAGCTTTCTGGAAATCTCGGAAGAGCAGGGGAGAGGGTGAAGCACACGGCACAGCGGTGATACAGAGATCTGCATATCTGGGAATACTGGAGGAAGACAATTTGAGGAAGACAGCAATAATAAGAAAAGTACTAAAAAAGGAGACACACAACTCAAAAAACAAATCAAAGAAACCAAGCAACATGAAATAGTTTTTTACTCCCATTCTGAGATGCCAAGATTTGCACTGAAATAAAATCTCTTTCAAGGAAGAAAAAAATTAAGATTTTTATACATGCACAGGTTAGTGAATTTAACTCAGATCCATGTCATGACCAGTCCTCCCACTTCTAAAACTGAGTATTGGAACTGGATGATGCTGCAGGCACAGATTTTATCTGCGATGGTCAAACAAAACTTTACCCTATTAGAAAAGTGTGGATTTCAATCTACAAATCCCCAGGTGAAGGATTAAAATGTGTTTTAGCCTAAACAGGACCAAGAATTATTCTGTCACATGGGTAAAATTGAGCGGTCTCTGCACAGCTCCTGGCATAGCAAATGCCCAACAAAGTAATTTTTCTTTTTTTCCTGTATATGCAGTATGTTTGCTTCTAAAAGCATCACCAACTTCAGGCAGGCCCTGCTGTAAAAACACACACAAGCCTTATGCTGTGAAGATGCCTTTCTAAACAGACAAGGAGGATGAAAACATGAGGCAAAGAAAGAAAAATACAGAGCAGTGAATTGACTGTCTCGAAACCACACAGAAGAAATCATCACCAGAAATTGCAATGACTCTCCCCTGCTCTCTGGCTCTCCTCATATTGCTAATAATGTCTATGACATCATCTGAAACCAAGGGTGTAGTCCTCACTCAAGGAGGTTGCAATAAAAGCAGGCAAGCAGATAAAAACACACTGCAGGGTAGAAAATAGATGTCAGAATAGAAAACACTTGGCTGAAACAGTAAAAGAAACATTCCTTTGTCAAAGGCCAGTGCAGCCCAAAGAAGGATTAGCAGATGAGAAGTCTAACTGTGGCCAATACCTAGAGGGTTCCTATGGCAAATTTCAAAAACAGATTTTGCAGGGAGATAGGACAGAAGGGAGAGAGATCTGTGCAAAACAGATGTCCTGGAAAAGCAGTGTCTGCCTCAAATCTCACACAAGACAGTATTTTTGTGTAGAGCAGAAAATATTTGGTTTAGATACACAGTAAGGAAATTGAATGACAACATGGCGCAAAATTAAACAATGGCTCTGGATATATCAAAATTGATTCAACTGGCCCTTTTTATAACTTACACTTAAGAACAAAGAATTAACTGGTCTCTGACTTTCAGAGGTAGTGGAGAGCAAAGTGCTGTATTTCTTTGTGATATGTAGGCTTTAAAAGTCACATCCACTAAAACCACACTTATGGTATTTAAACTAACTTTACTACCTGTGAGCAAAGAAAACTTCTAATATTTTTTCCTAATGTTCTGGTTTGTCTATTTAACACAATACAAAGACTTTTGGTTCATATTACAATGAACAGCAGCTCCACAAGGAAACAAGTTTTGAACACTCATTTTCAGATGTCTTTAAACATCTGCTCGAGAGATTTAGTTATAGGTATCTTAAATCACTGCCTGTGACCACTTCAAAGTGACAAAACATTTTAAAGGAAGGATGCTAATATTTTGGGAACTTCACTAAAAGAGGAAAGCTAACCTCCTCAGAGAGTATTAGACGTGAAGCCTACAAAAGAACTCTATACTACTGGATAAAACTGTCCTAATAAACAAAAAATACCTTTTCAGAAATCATAATGAAATGTATATACTTTAGGCTTGGAGTAACAGAAGGAGGAAGCATACACCAGTACAAAATTATGTATAAGAGAAAAAAGAATTGTGCTTGAAAGGAAAGCATGACCAGCTGGTAACTCAGCAGCTGGTGAAGGCAAAGGAGCAGACAGAATCAGATGTAGGGGTAAGTCAGTGGTAAGGGTGCCCATGGCAGACAGTGGGATGGGGTAACGTGAAAGGCAAATGAGGTTTAGGGATGCAACAAGAGTTACTTTCAAATATGTTAAGAAGGTATTGGTGACTTCATGCATGGCCTTAATCAAGGTGAACTAGCCCAGGGAAACTCATCTAGGCAAGAGTAGTCCAGGCAGACTCAGGCTGGAAAGGGTGAAGAGAAGCACTGGTGGGACACTGAAGATCCTGTAACACAAGGATGCTGTTTGTGATTTCGAAGAGAGAAGTGATGGATTCAAGATGAAGAAAAGCTACTTAGCTCAAGGGCAGGACTTGTGTTAATTGGAAGAGTACACTGGCCACAAACACAAGGAAACTTCAAGTTAGAGCACGCTCTTGGATGCCAGAGTAATGTTCAAGTAAGAACAAAACTTGAAAAATCTGATTAAGAAACCCTCTCCTTGGAGCACATGTACATTCTTGCATCTAAGACTTTGGAAGCATCCTGCATGTGTCCTGCATCTCTAAATGACAATCCAGAGTCAGGTATTACAGGAACCTTCCAAATTTATCAGAACAAACATCAGACAAAGTACAGCAACCCTGAGGAAGCCAAGGAAACACACGGGATTAAATACAATACTTAATTCTCTTCTAAACATACAGCAAAAATCACAGAATAAAAAAAAAAAAAAAAGACTTCAACTTCCATTGTAATACACAATAAACCAGATTCCCTGTCTTGCACTCCGTTCTCAATTCATCTAACAGATTAATAGTTGTTTTCTCTAAGAAATTCAAGCTCAGGAGTTACCAACTGTTTTGCTGGAATCTTGGCAACTGTCTTAACTGCACTCCTTTTTTTTTTTTTTGACTGAGACTCTCCTAAACAAAACACCGGGAGCTTTACGAATAGAGATGTAGTTTTTAACAGATTCATTATTTGGACCTTTATGGTTCCCTATTTGATGGCTAGAGAAGCAATGAGTGCAGCTGTATTCTGACACAGACAACGGATCTTGGTGATGCTAAATGCAGACCAACACCACCAAATGAAGACATCAAATCTGCAATCCTTAAGAAAACATCCAAGTCATCTTGGACTCTACAGCCATCAGCTTTGCTGATCTTTTGGTTTCCTCCCCTATGGTACTGAGAATGATGAAGCTTCAATACACTTAGGCCCTCTCAGCTTATCGAACACTGCAACCATGCAACACACACTTCTTATCAACAGAAAAAACACAACCACCTCAAGAATGGTCCTGTATGCTGTAGCAGGGCCAAGTCTCAAGTATTTTTTCATTAAAATATCAGGCAAGTGTTTTTTGCTGGGAAAGAGACAAAAATAAAGCAAGACTAAAAAAGAAAACTTGGTAAGTAAAAGGAAGGAAAAATTCAAGTAGACAACAATAAAGCAGGAGACAGGAAGACATCACAGAAATGTCTACTCCAACAGGGGTGGCTCTGGTGCTCTTACTACAAGTTAGGATTCATCAGGGTTAAATCTTCTGCAGAGGTTTAATACATTTATCATGCACATACACAAATAATTTCTCAGAACATCACTTGGAATGGGTGGCACTGATGTGACTAACTCTTCTAAAAACAGTTTCCAAATGATCAGTTTGAAATGCTGGCAGTCTAGCCACCCACTCTTCTGCAAGCGATCAGACAAAGGTTAGTAAGCACAATATTTTACTCATTAGTGGAGAAACTATGCCACATAAACAATCTTGGGGGATTATTTTACTCTCTAGTACATGCTATTCATCCAGTTCCTCTCTAAAAATTAAGTCTGCTTCATTTTTGTCAGATTAAGGATTACAACATTCTCACATACTCAGAAAAGGAGTAAAAAACCTTATGAAACGTATTTAAAACAGCATACACAGACCAAATAGGACTTGGGTGGCATGGTTAAAATAAAGAATACATGTATTTACAATATTGCATAAGTAATTTAAAACAAACTTTCATTCCAAAACCAATCACATCTAAATAAAAAAATATTAAACTCACATATGTTTTAATACCTATAAATCCTTAACTTCTATCCAACATTTTCTTTATAAAAGCCTGTTTAAAATATTAAACTTTTGATTCACTCTAGCTCAAACAGAATCTAAAATTATTTGTTAAGTATTACTGATCACTTAGTCTTTGTCTTAAGTTTCTAGATTTTCCGTTTTCAAATTTCCTCTTCTTAAACGTTGGCACCCCTTCTGTCAGGTCTCCAAGGGAGGTGACTGTCTTCTCTTTAAATATCATTGTTTCCTCTTCTGGAACCTCTAGCACTGGGGGTCCTATGTTGTCATTCTCTGTACTTGGAAGCTCCAGGTCCACTTTTTCACTGGGAGAAGAGAGGAAAACGTAAAAGAGTTAAATGCACATGGAGAAAACAACATGCTGTACTGCACACAGCAACAGCTATTTTTATTTGACAAAGCAGCTTTGAGCTAGATGCAGTCTTCTAGTCATCATCATGACAGGCATCAAGAAAAAAACCTAAGTTCTTTGTTTTTTCTGTGTGGGCTGCCATAAAAAGCAACAAACTAACACCTCATTCTGTACAGAGTTTATAGCATGACCCAAGCACTCATCGTGTCAACAGTCCTGCAAGAGGTAGCAGGGCTGTATGTCTGTAACTGTAAGAATATTGAAAGACAGTAGACAGTGAGTAATAGCAGTGGTTCACTGCCAAAACACCATGGAGTTGTTTTCCTTGTGTCCATCCTGAAGGGACTGCATGACTGAAGAGAGACCCAGCTTACCAAATCAGTGACTCTAAGCTGGGAGAGGCAGTTTGGAGGGCAGGATCACAGCCAATACTGATCCAGACAAATCAAAGACATCAACTAAAAATGACCTCTCAGTTTTAGCGGGTCAGCAGCAAAACACTGTGTTCTACAAGGATAACCTGGGGCACAAACCTACAAGGGAGAAGAACCGAAGAGCTGGCAGAAAGGTACCAAAATTGCAGGTATCACACCAGCACAACACTGCTGCAGAGATACTGGCCAGTCCACACAAGAATACTTCTGCTACTACCAAGAGTCAGTCTGATGTCAGCTTATGTACTCTACCCAGTTTGGGGTACCATGCCTCTAGGGAGACATAGATCTGCTCAAGCACAGGAGTCACAAGAATGATGGCAAGTCAAAAAATGCGATTGTTGCAGTATTCCAAAAATGTAAACCTCCTGGAAGTGGTTGGCACTGTGCCTAGACTAAATTTAAAGTAAATAATGAACAATTGCATTTGTCTTGTTGACACGTGTGTTCATCTCAAGCCTGTCTGTTAAAAGTACAGGCTGATCTGTCAGGTCCAGTAGCTGAAAGCACTTTTTGCTACACAGTGCTTTCCAAAAACCCAAAAGAATTTTTCAGCTCAGGAGGCAAGGAGCAGTTTAGCTGGTCCAATACAGGAGATGTTACGTGAACATCATTGTCTCCAGTAAGTGCGTAAGTGCTTAATTTAGTATGAACACTGTCGGAGGTCTACCCGCTCAACAATTTAGAACTAAAATGTTGGAGATTGGTGTAAGCATAAGGAAGAAGACTCTTTTCATTCTCCAAAACCTATTTTTGCCAAACTCCTTGTGGAACCCACAACAAGAAGCTGACAACAAAAGCGCATACTTCACAAGGAAAAAAAAAAAGAAAGATCCACCTCAGGCATTATGCAGAAAAACAAAACAACCCTTCTGATCAGATGCACTTCATGAAAACATCTGCAGTTCATTGGTCGGACATGGGGGAGAGAGAGAGATAGAGAGATCATAGAAGCTCCTGAGGCAGATGAACCAAATTGTTGAAGGAGTTGATGTTAAGGAACATAAGCTTGGAGTAACAACATTTAAGTATTTCATACTCAGCCTCTGAAAAAACAGTGCACAACTATGATTCTTAAACCACTTCAATTTACTTTGTATTCATGGCGAACTTCTACACAAAAACCAAAACACCACCTCTATCTGCAATGGAGAGCTATTATTTAAAATAATCACTGTGAAAAGAATTGTATTTGGGCAACGTTTTCAATCACAGCTGTGCTAATTCTGCCAGAATTCAGAGGAAAAAGCTTCAGTTCTTGAAAACAACATTATGAAAACAAAAATGGTAAAAAGATACTCACCCTGCTTCTTCTTCTTCTTGTTCTTCCCCTACTTCCTTAAGTGCTTTCCATTTCCCGTAAGGGTTGGTGTTGTTAGATCCATCACTAGAGGTTTCTTGAGAAGCTGAGGTACTCTCCTCTTTATCCACGGTTTCTTCTGATTTAACTTCTCGCCATTTCCCATAAGGGCTCAGCTTTTTAGCTTTAGGAGATTTTTTCCCTTCCTCTGATCCTTCTCCATTATCTCCTTTCCTCTAAAGAGGAAAAAACCTATCTTAAGCAAAAATGCCTAAATAAAAACATAATGTAGCTTTATTTTATATCTTTTAATTTTCTACTATTATCTACTTATTATCTACTATTCATACTTTTCAACCAAGAGTAACTTGAAACAATAAACTTATATTGTGATATAATCTACACATTTTTCTTCTTGAGCTTTATAGATGAAAAAAAAAATCTGAAGTGTTACAAGAAGTTAAAGTTGGAAAATCCCATCTACCAAGGCTGACATTAACAAAGTTACAAACTGACTTGAAAATAAAGCTTAGCATATTTTAAAATAAAGAGGAAAAAAATCACATGTACATACAGATGCACATATTTTATTGCTAATACCTGGTAGCAGTTTGTAATGATGCACAGTGATACAAAAAATACGTGTTTTACAATTAACACCTGTCTAGGAATACATTTTGCACTTGAACTCTCTCTGTGTGTTCTGAATTACCAGCTCCAGTGAAACCATCTAACCCAACCAGAGACATCATCACACCCTTTACCTGAAGTTTTACATTTATACTTTAAATATATAATTGATACAGTATTTGTACTGTGTGCTATGTTTTCTCTCAATTTAATAAGGAAACTACAACCATGCCATTATCAGTCCGAAGTGTTCCCTGAAGGTCTACTGACAGTCACATTTACCAATGAAAGGTTGAAGTCATCCTCACACTGAAATCCAAACCATTTTGTGGATTATTTCAGAGAGATGACAGTGACCTTTCTCAGAGAACATCACCTCTTGAAGAATTCAAGGTACTTCTGGTGAGTTGAAGGAAAGATCATGCTTTTTATTAGGAACAGTGCCACTAATGAGCCAAATAATTGAATGAAGATTCATTTTAATAAGAAATGCAAAATTTTACTTCCAGTCATATGTTTTAACCTCGTTTCAGTGAGTACAGCCTACCACAAAACATAAAAGATACAGTTATAATTTTCCAGTATAAGATCATGCATGTAAAATAAATCTGAAGAGAACTTACCTTGAAGTTTGTTTCAGAACTCTCTGCTTCATTCTCACTATCTTCTGAATCTGATTCAGATGCTGTTTCTGCAGGCTTGTCATGCTGACCCTTCTCATTTGAAGATGAAACAAAACCATCCGGTTTCTCCCACGTGGATACTGTCCAAGACATTGGAACAACCACATCATTTATGCATCTCATTCTGATCTGTTATTGCTTTGACAACATTACCTTTCAAAAGCAGTGCTGCCTTATGCAAAAATACAGCAAATAATTTAGCAAATGGCTTTTGCCTTTGTTTGGTACATTTGTTTTAATAACCATAATCAGAAAGATAACATTTCTTCACAGCAGAGACACAGTCATGACAGCTGAGTTCACAGCTGACAAAGCTTGTTTTAATTAGCTCTTACAAAAAACATCACACACGGCGAACCTTGACCCACAAGACCGTCATCCTTACACAGGACAGACAAATAAATTAATTGCCCTCTAGATGTGCCTATTTGATCTGAGCTGCACATTGATTACAAACATAGGATAAAGTAAAGAATGATAACTGCAAGCCTCAGGTCTCCAGGCAGCTAAACCCCTTTCAAGTGCTGCTTTGCTTGGTAACATTAGGTCTCTAATTAAAAGAGCTCTCAAGCAAACAAGGAAATACAAACATCAGTCTGAAAAGACATGGAAGTATGTACAGGATATGTACATACAGATATATCCTCATTTTCAATTTAAAAGTAGTATTCCAGTAAATATACTGAGAAGAAATACTTAAATGAAAGTTGCCTCAGTGTTCTTAAAACTGGTTTTAGTAAGAATTACGCAAAAGCGCAAAAGTACACCAACTTTCAGTCGATAATCTTATATGCTTTCAGATGTAAAAAAACCCTACTCTTTTTCCTAGCTGCAAACAACACAACAGGTAAGTGCCTAGATGTGTCTTGAAGAAGTAAGAAATTGGCAATGAATGACTCTGCATGAACAGCAGTCTCTTAGGGGTGCTGCTGACACCTGGCTTCAGATGAGTAACTGAGCAAGGTCACTTCCCCAGGTGCCACATCCAGCCAGTGGCGCAGCTTCCCAAGGCAGGACTCGCAGCACCAGGCATGGAGCCATCAGTCCCCTAAGTTACGTGCCTGACATGAGACACTTACCACTACTTCTATCAGTTAAAAATTTGTCTTGTCTTCAGATGATGGGATTACTCTTAACAGAACAGAGAAATAATTGTAAAGCACTCCCAAGACATTTACAGCTATATAAAAGCGAGGGATCAATTTGAAATCTCAAAAGCCAAAATTCTGACAAATATGATGATTAGAAACACATTCTTCAGAAGTGTCATATGTCTATGAAGTACTTAAAAGAACAGCAAACATAGGCATAAAATGTATCTGAACTCGGAAGGCAACATTTAAAAATAACTAACATCTCCTTTCCCTTTCAAAAGAAACTGCAAATTATTTGGGCAGGGGAGTGGCCTGTTGAAAAACTGAAAGACTTTGGATCGGGTTTTTTTGGTTGGTTTTTTTCCCCCCTATTCTTGGCATCATTAGCAATGCCACTTCATACCCAACTGCAGAAGGAAAACTCCTAGCCAGCATAAAAATCACTTGCTCTTCAGAGAGGCATCATTGACCTTAAAATGATTCAAACAGATTTAGAAAACAGATGCTATTCTGAGGGAGTTACCATGAAGTTCCCCATGTAGGGAAAAAAGGGGGAAAAGAAGTAGGAGGTACAATTCTGGACTTTCTTATCAATGCTATGTCAGCAAGAGGAAAAGTTTAGGAGATTCTTATTCAGTCCTATATGCTCGTCAACACAAAATCCTGCCTCTTTCTAGTTTCCAAATAGTAATTTCAATATATATGTGGTAAAGAAGAATGCCTAGTGTAAAATTACAAGTTGAATGTCCAAAAAAAACTCTGAAGCACAAATGTATGCACACTGACAATGCTGCCAGAAAGCCAGTGCTGACTTAACCAACTGTTTTATTTCAACTACTTACTTTACTTTACTTTATTTACTACTTTATTTCAACTACTGCAGCTTAAAAAATACGAAACTTGGTAAAAAATGCAGTTATTTGCAAAACAAAAAGCATTTCTGAAAACCCTCTCTCCTGAAACAGAGCTTACCTGGAAAGAAAGCTCTCCTTACCTCCAGTTTGTGTGTTATAGTAATAGGTATGACCATCTTCAGTGACACCTTCCACCCACTCTGCCCCCTAGAAAAAAGATACAGGAGTTCATGAAAAACATTTTCAAGATCAGCCAAAGCATCACTTACAAGTCTATTCAACCCCTGAATACTTTTTGTCTGTGATCATCTTACTGGTTTAAAGCTTGAACCCCTAAAGTTGTTAGAAAGCATTCCTTTTGACTCAAACGAGATGGAATTCCATAACTTAAAATAGTGCAAAAGCACATACACATTAATTTTTCAAACAGTGGATAATTAGTATAAGGTTATATAATAAATGTTGCCATACAGTTTAAATTGTTATATAGGCGGTTATTTAATAAAAGTTGTCATACAGTTTATATTATTATATAGGCCATTATTTTACATGTTTGGTTTTGTCCAAAGTATTCACCCCTGAGGCTGTAATTTCTTATTTATGTCATCTTTAGTGAAGACTCCTGAAAAATTTCTCTGGGAGACTCAGGTCTCTGTGAGGGCTACAGAAAATCAATATCAATAAATTCTATCACAAATTAAATATACACAACCAAATAAAAAATGATCCCAAAATAGAACATTACAACAAATATTTATAGAATCAAAATTTGCATGCCAACAATTCTACTTCTTTACTAAAGCACCAATTTCAACAATGCTCTGTTTCTCCCTACTTATTAATATACAAACATAAAATGTGGCAGAACTTGCTGGTATATCTTTGTGGATATGCAATTTTTTTTCAGAATCAGCTACAGCTATATAATCAGTCATTACCCATGCCCTAGTATCTTCCTTAAGAAACCAGTTTTCATCCCCTCTTACACACACAATTACTTCCCTGCTCCTTAAGTTCCAATACTGACAGCTCTGTGTTGGGCAACTTCACCATACATTATTTTGGTATTAATAAATGTGTGTGTGTTTACAGAGATATGCAGACAGGCTTCTGCATACGTGTACATTTGCTTAATACTCTTATTAAAACCTTGGTTTGTTTCTTTTTAATAAAAACACAATAAAATCAGAAATTAAAGTTCTTGCACCCACTCTGTAAACACAAAAAAAAATTGTACTGCTAGCTTCAGAGCAGGCAAAAGCAAGAAAGCCTTCAGAATCATATTTCCTCAAGGTTTTGCCCTCAGAAGTTTCAGTGTGTTAGTTTCGACCAAAGAGGCAAAGGGAAAGTTTATTTTAAGTATAAAGAGGATAAAAAGCCCCAGTCTTAAGTATAATCAATCTTTTTTTTAAGAATTAGATCCTGGGCATTGTAGAGCTGTTGATTAGAGGTTTTCAGCCTGCATGTGACATGAGGCACACTGAGTGTACCATGACATAAATGCTAAGAAGCACGCTGTCTGTCTAACTGGTTATAGGCAGACTTCAACATGTCCCTTCATTACCCTGCCCTCCTCACCTCTACCCAAGCCTGAGCAACAACCTAACGTGCTGTAAAACCAGGAGGGCTCCTGAATCTCAATCTCATGCCATATTGCAAGCATGCCCTTTAATGTCTGGGTAGTGAGTCCTTGTTAGAGATCTGGAATAAGGGAGCAATCAAATACTTGGTTTTAGCCATAGCAAAAACAACTTATGACAGGACGAAGTCACTGAGCAGAGTGAGGGAGGAATGGCAAAATACAGCTGTGTGGTGTTAGAGATACTGGGGGCTGAAGGTGTGTGCTCCTGATATGGCTAGGATGAGCTAACTTCAAATTGTTGCCAAGAAGGGAGTGCCTTGTGCCCCCCAATCTGCTCTCCCCACACTGGCATGTTTTCTGATTATTCAGAATGCTGATAGCACGGAAATAACTCTCCAAAGCACTAACCTAAACACTGATGCCTTCGCTGCCTGAACTAGTTCACTGTCAGGGTAAATATGTACCAAGAACCATATGAGATTAGTTTCAGGACCACCTCTTTCAGTGGAAGGCTACAGTAAGACTGTCTTTAAATATTGCAATGCTAAGCCTTGACTGAGAAGATAAAGTTGAAGTGCTGATTAAAAAGTTGTGCAAACCCACAGGACAAGAGAATCAGGAAGCCAGGGTAGCACACAGTGTGATGATACAGAGCTAGAGAATGTCAAATGCTCTGAAAACACCAGGTTTTTTTTAACTCTTGAGTAAAATCCAACACTGGAAAACTAAATAAAACTGACATCAAATTATAGTGTACAAATGACATCTAGCTTGAAAACAAGGAAATGTAACATCACAGGAGTGTTGGGAAAATCCTGTGTTTAAAGCTGCAAAGCACAAAAAATCCTGAAGTGGTAAGTATCACAGGAAAACCCATTAATAAGGAATCTTTCTGCCGTTGGACTATTCTAAAAGTTTTTTTGTGCCTCAAATAGGAAAAATTAAGTAACACACTAAATTACTAATTATGCTGAATAATTGCTTGCATGTGGGTTCCATGATCGTAAGAAATCCAGGAAAAACACAATTTATTATGCAACTGTATCGTAAAGCAAAGAAAAAATAGGCAGTCTTTTTTTTCAACTACCTCACAATGTAATCTTGGTATTGCCTTAGATAAAGGAGGCTTAACCATATCAAATATATAATATTAATTTTTATAATTATGTTTCATTCAAAAAAAGTTTAACAGAATTTATTCAGAATTTCCCAAAAGTTTTCAATTTTATGGGGTGAAGCATAAAAGAAGTATATTCTGCAGGAACCCAAACACCACTAATTACTTCTCTTCCCTTGACAGACAAATTAGCCCAATAGGATTTCTGTTGTAAAACTGCAGTTTATAATAAAAGATTCTACATATTCAAATTATGTTTTCCTAAGTTTACAAACAGCAAAATATTTAATCTTCTGCAATCATAAGATTTGCAAATTGCTTAGCCTATTTGTTTTAAGTGTTTACAAGGACAAAAAAAAGAGAATAATTTGATTACCGTTTTTGAGTTTTGAGAGTTGCCTTGGAATCCTTTCGGTTTCTCCCACTGTGACTCTTAAAAAACGAAAGCATATTTCACCCATCATTCAATTTTGGTTTATATTTAATAATCTATAGACACACACCTCACTGGAATATGAATAATCCTTGACCAAACTGTGGTATGAACAGTAAACCACAGTATCATATGCAGTTGGCTTTACTGGCAACAACAACCCTCCAGACTCTATTACTATGCCTGATACAAAGATACAAGATTTTTGGTTTTAAAAAAAAATAAATTATGAAATGATGAAAGGCTATAGTAAATACTAATGTCAATCCTTAAACTTGTAAGAAACAGTTTCTAACACTCTCATTAATCGTAAAAGAGGGCTGCTCTTATGTTCTAAAGTAGACCACAACACACAGCTCCTCAAGAAAAGTCAGATAAATCCTGTAAATGTGGAAAGACACAATCAGTTTATTTCACATTCCTGATCACAAAGCTTCTTCAGGAAGAACACAGCTACCTTTGTATATTTAACCCCTGGCAGGCTAAACATTTCCAGAAACTGTGGAGTTACTGCATTCTTCCATTATTAATCAACAGCAAAACCAGTCTGAAATTCTGGACGCCCAAGTCTCAAATGTTAAATACCAAAACTCCATCTAAGTGTTCACATTTCAATAATCAGCATACTACTGAAAGAGCAGAGGAATAAAAAAATGCAGATAGTCTTTTCTCACTTGTATTCAATAATTATATCTGCACTTGCTCCTCGGTAGCTTTTACCTCCAGTTTTTGTGTTGTAGTAGTAAGTATAGCCTTCAGGAGATAATCCTTGCACCCACTCTTTTACTTCAATTTTTGGCGGCATTGAGGCGTCCTGAGGTGTCTTTTTTTTCTTTTCTTTCTTTTCCTTCTTCTCTTTCTTTTCTTTCTTTCCTTTGGTTTCCACGGTGTTACTCTGTGTTTTACTCTGTGTTGAACTGGAACCTACGTCATCTTAAAGAAAATAATATCCTTTAAAAAATACTATTCTGAACTTAAATATTAGTCACTCTTGCACAAGAGAAAATAGGAAACTTTGTTTTTATGAGTATTTTCACTAATGAGTGACAATCATTAGCATTATGCTCATAGCAGGTGCACTTAAAAGACTATATTAAAAGAACCTTGCATTGTAGCATTACTATAGCATCACAATGAAGTCCAAATTGAAAATGATGAGTAACAAAGAAAAATCATAAGGACTAATAAACTCTAACTAAACCAGAAAAGAGAAACCAAAGGAGTTATGAAAAAGACAGCTTCTACAGGAGCCTAAGACTACAAACTTGTTTTTAAAGGATGGTATGTCTTCAATGTACAGAACAAAGGTACCTGCAGAGCTGCAAGCTGACTAGGAGATTCTCATCTCCACTGTTTGACACCAGTAGGAACCCAGCCTCTCCTACTCATAGGAACTTTTGCCTCCAACTGGCAAAATTGAAACTTAAAATTAATCAAAGGAAGCTGCACTGCTGGTTCAAAGCACCAACTACAGCATAATTTTCTGTTAACACATTGTTTAATTTTTCTACTCCAAATTTGATTGCTCCATGGATCAGAGGATATCATAGCTATAAATATTCTCTACTGGAACTTCTACTACTGGCAATTTGCAGATTCCTTTTTTTTTTTTTTTAATGAGTAACAGTCCTGGATGCCTCCTCTCTTGTTCCTAAACTTAATTTAAGACAAAACTTTCCTATTCAATATTCTTTCAATTCTGTCATTAATCTTCTGGCAGCTATATGAACTACCTGGCTTAATTCCCAGTCTTTTCATATCCTCTTGATATGCTTTCATTGCAGCCTCCTCCATTGCTGCAAATTCTTTTGACATGTTTTCTTCTTCTTTTGCCTTTTCCAAGCTTTTCTTTTTAATCTAGAACAAAACAAAAAACCCCAAGAGAATAAATTAAACTAATATGATAATAAAAGAGAGTAAAAATAAGCATTTGTGCAATTAAGATAGTTGAGTTACCTCACTAATTCTTTTTGCCACATTTTCTTTATGATTCTTTCCTCTTTCATGAAACTCAATGCTCTTCAAAGTAAGAAAAAAACCAAGAAAAATAATATGTATTATACAATTTTAAAACAGTTAATTTTAATTACTTAAAATTTAGTTTGACTAATTCTACTTGAACAAGCCTAAAAGTAACCTGTTCTGAGAACACTTACAGCAAACACTACAGCTGTAAAAACAGCTATAGGAATACAGGAACATTGAGAAACACTCAATAGAGAAATTATGAAAAATCAGTAACACTCCAACATGGTGTCACAAAATCTCACAGCATGAGATTTAACTTTTTTCACATAATACTGTTCAGCACATGTTAGAGACAAGCAACAGGGAATCTGGATTCCCTCTTCATGCTATCCTTCCACATATCCTGATTTTTTTTCCTGTTCTCATGCAAACTTTTAAAAACCATATGGGTTATTTAGTGTTCCAAATATTAGCTACTGCCCATAATTAGACTACGCTACACTTCTCAAGTATCTCATGAACTTAAATTGGTCTGCAGGTCCAAAAATCTGAAAAAGAGAGAAAGAGGAAAAGGTAAAGTGGGAGAGTTGGATAACTAAGGATAACAGAACAGTCTGCAATCTGCAAGCCCAAAAGCTGCCAGAAAGACTGAAGCCAGTAGGAGTGGGAAGGAATTCAGAAGCTCGCAACAAGTACAACAGTGGAAGTCCTCATGTGGTTCTCACATGAAAACATCTGTGCTCATTTAGGGGTTCAGGTGTTAGATGCCTAGGCCTGACCTGGTAACCCCAGAATTTCTTTGCACAAATTGATGGGCAGAGAATGTACATCCCGGGATGACTCATCTCATTTAGAGATCGACTTTGTAAGTTACTCAAATCCCTCCCTTGACACGTATTTCTCTTCACTTACTCTGAGAAGATACCTGCAGTTCATGTGAGCTAATTAGGTATCTTACTGTAAACCAGAGGAAGCTCAGCTCTAGGAGTACCCCTGGCACCCAGTCAGGAATGCAAAACTTACTGCTAGGGAAGACACCAATGTGTCTAGTAGTCTGCAAAAGGCATGTGCAAGTCAGAAACACCTTTCTGTAACCCAGTAATGTTTCTGTGGGCTGTGTGAAATGAAAGAAACCTGCTTTAAGAGCTCAGGATGCTGGCTGTACTCTGCCTACCACATACAAACAGTACAGATGCCAGGTTTTGCTTTCTACTTGCACATGAAAGAGAAGGACAGGCACAGACAAAGTTTCAAGACAGACCAAATGTTAAGTTACAGAACTCGAAGAATAAGCAGGGTCAGATATTTAGTCCTTATCTGTAGTGCCAAGTAGAACAGCACACACTATCTTGGATGTGGGTATCTGGCTCTGACATAATATATTTTAAGCATCACAGGTATTACAAAGGATTTTTAGAAAACAAATTTCATGCATCAACAGACTAGTATCAGAAAGTGATGTTAAAAGCCTGCAATTCAAATTCCTAATATTTCAAATAATGGACACAGTATGGTAGACCATCGTACAGGTCTGTTGTCTGCTATCCAGCACTTGCAGTAATCGCAGAATTTTTTAGGCTGAGATTTCCAGTAATCGGCCCTGGGGAAAGAAAAAGAAAGATGTATCATCTGAAACAATAACCAAAGCCACAGGTTTTTATAGCTATTTATACATATCTTCCAAAACTAAATTTAGTCTTCTCTGGGTGATTAAATACTAAGAGGTTTTGGGTTTTTTTGTTTTTGTTTTTTTTTTTTTAACAAAGTCTGGGGAGCCAGTAAGAGTAGGTGTATTAACAACTGTGTCTCATACAGCACAGTTCAGTATTGGGATTTTGATCATCTGACCTCCAAAAACTGCAGAATTTTTACAACTGAGGCGGTGCTGTAAGAACCAGAAATATGAGACAAAGCAAGCCAGAGATAAACAAGCGGCTCTAGGCACCCCATTTAAACACAGAATGGTCAGAAAAGTGCAACTTGCACTGTTTTTCATAAAAATGCTGGATACTGTACACAGTGAACTCAGCAACACAAAGGTGCAGTCCTGGACAACACTGAGCTACTGTGGGGAATGAATCCTAGACCAGATTCTGACCTGTGGGGTCACAACAGTAAATTGTTGGGATGTTTCAGTGTAAAAATGTAAGGATTTCTGAGCCATGTAATTAGACAAGTGAGGAAACCTGGGGAAAACTCTTCAGAGCTCAAAAGTTAGTATATCAAAGTATTTAACAATAAAACCAACAAGCTCCAATGGCTGTTTCTTCATCAAAAACCACTTTTTAATGCCAGAGGAGACTTTTGTAGAAGCAATTCTATTTATCATTGGCTTGCAGCAACAGACACAATGTTTTGGTTCAACACAACACATTTGAGCAAGAGACTTCTGTTTTTCATTTAAAACGATAAAGAATGAAGGACAAAATAAATTAAAAAAATATTCAAGATTACACTGAGAACATCAGAAAAATTCAATCTTGGTCTTTTGTCTGAAGACCAACATACAAAGTTCAAGGAAAATACTTCCTGACATTCTTATTCAATAAAACCAAAACTTCTTCCATGCACAACAATAGTACCTTCAATCCTTAGGACACATGTGAGCAAGTCTTTAATTACAGAAACAGACCTGATCAACTCAACTCCTACAATTTAAGCAGGTATCAAAATACACTCTCCTACCAGGGCTTCACATAAAAATACAATTACCAAGAGGCTACGATTAAAAAAGTGTAAGTACTAAGGATGTATTCTGCAACAATGTATCAACCTATAAGCAACAGTGTGTTAGCAATGCACAGCTTTTCAAGCAATTTCCTGGAAATCTAGAAAGAAGCAGCTGGGCTTTCCCTGATTTAAACAGAAATCCGCTCATCCCTAAACTCTGTACTTTAAAACTGTGTGATTACTTAGTCACACATTTAATTAAAAGGGGTTTGCTGAGACTTATACCCGATCATACTGGGGCAAAGCCCGAGAAATCTAACGCTCTGGCTGGAAAACCAGCTGAGTGGGAGGGAGAAATTCAAAGCTCAGAAATACCTCAAGATACTTTTTCCTACTTGAGCTATAAATTGTCTCTAAATCCTTTGACATCATCTACAATAAATTTCCAGCTAAATGCAGGGTTAAACTTTCTATGGCAATGAACCAATTTTGACAGAAAACATAAACTGGAAAAAAGCCTCTCTGCATATTTTGGGTGTGCAAAAACCTCTGCCTTCTTCCAAGTTAAGCTAACACAGGAGGCTCTTTCTCTTCAACAGAATCAAATATAAGTGCTAAAATTAAGACTGTACAGCTGCACCCACCACAAGTCAAGACCTGAGAATTTGACAAGCCATATTTTCACAGCTCTATTTTACACCAATTTCTTTCCTAAATGCTGCTGGCTACCACATCTGTTGCAAACCACTGTAGCTATAGATAATCACTCTGGAGAACCTGAGGGCACACCTGTGGCTTCAGTACAAATCCATGTCTTGATAAAGTCTTTTAGCTTCATCTCTTACTGGTTTTCATAAAAACTGGAGGTGTTTACATACTGTTACATATTAAATAAATGTAAATGGTACTGTGTGCAGATATCGTAAGAACCTTAAATCCTGCATTTCATGATTAATGAAATTAATTGTGTAACTTACAATCTCAATTGTGTGACTTAATGAGCATGAGGAATCTTATATACCAAATAATTCTCTTAAAGATTTTCTACTTGAGTTCACACCAGTGGAAAAAAAAGAGCAAGCTCAGCTGAAATATCCACTGAATAACACCTGCCACTGTAACAACAACAGAGCCTGCAAAGCTCCAGTGGTACTGCAATGAGAGCAAACCAAAGAGGAATATTTGGAAAGGAGCAGCAGCTGAAGTGAAACCCCACTTTATTGAGATGCTACAAGTCCTTCATGGGCTCCAGTCACAAACCAAATACATGACAATTTTTTATGTCTGTGATTGTTTTATCAGTCTGAGAAATACAGGCTTGAGAGTAGATGCTCTTAAAGTGGTTCAGAGGTTTCTTATTCTTGAATAATTGTGCACAAGTCATGGGAAACACAGTTATTTTATAAAGTCATTGCAGTCAAAATGGTCCAGCTTTTAAGATTCCTTGTCTTCTGCCAGAAGTAAAGTTAAGGTTGATTCTTGTTTTCAGCTCTGCAGCTGGGCTAGCCTCCCAAGGACCAGAAAGCTGGCCAGCTAGCCAGCACCAGTACAACTCCCTTCCTTCCACTGAGACGAGGAGACAGTCTAGAGCACATCACATCTGCCTTGTCTGGGTTTGCAGGGCTGAGGTTCAGCACTGCGCACATTTCCCCAGGCGTGGCTCCCAAAAGGGAGTTTGGTGACACAGCTCCAGAGAGGTGTGCCAGTGAAGCTCTAACTCCTGGGAAGGGTTCTGACCAAATCTCTTTGGAGTTTGACTTTCCAGAGCTGGCTGAGCAAGTCAACTTGGTAGCCTGCTACCAGGGAGCAGGGCAGCACCCAGACAGATGGGTACTGGGCAACTTCTGGACAAACTGCTGTAGACTCCTCCAGACTTGGAAATCCCATACTAACTCGCAACCAATTTGTGTCTCCTCAAGAACAGTGACTTTCTTTTAACTTTTACTGGTCATACCACTCAGAAGAAGAATGTACATTTTATGGGGCTAAAGGAGAAGGAAGGAAAGAGCGGAACATCAAGCTGGTTTTTCAAAACTAAGGAGATGACAAAGTCTTTGCTGCAAACAGTGAAATGCAAACTGCGTTAATGTTAAAACAATTTTCAGATTTCTGAAATTCATTCAAAACATCAGAGTGAACAAGAAGACAAGAAAAAGTATCAACTCTGCATTAACAGTGCCTGCCCCTTTTGTCATTCCAAAAGATATGAGAATGCTGAAACTCACAGAGAAAGCACTCAAACTCAGGTATTTATACTCTGCACAATTAACTTCTTGAGCCACGAGAACCACACAGCCTACGCTGCGGTGGCCAGGTTACGCATCCCAGCACAGGAACCACGTGTTTGGGAGTGTGCAAAAAGGACAGGTTCTGCTATCAGCGTTCAGGAAGTAACCTGCAAGAGTAACTCAGGTCCTGGAGTCCGGGGCCCTGAACCCTCAATGAGCGGGCTGCTTCTCCTCACAAGTTACTGTACCATTAATGTTTCAGCATGTGGTGCAAACAGCCTTCCCTATTCAGGAAAGGTTAAAAACCCTCATAAAGTAGCTATCTTGAGCTGAGACAGCTTTGCAAACTTTACTTGGAGATTGAGCTGGAGGATTTTGTTCCTACCATGTACTGAAATTAAGGGGGGGAAGAGAAACAACTGGTTTAGGTGGTTCTGAACACAGTGAAAAAGAATTTGGCGGTACAAACAAAATGTGGAAGCATTTGCTTTCAATAGCTCTGTTCTAAGATAGCTGACTTGAAATCTGGCAGAGGTGCAGGGGGTTTGTATTGGGTTATCTGCCCAAATTAGAGGCCCTCAGGGGTAAGAAACAGTACACACAGGCTCAGCAGTCTTCTTTGGTTTGAGTATCTACAACCTCCAAAAACTTTACAAGAATTTAACACCTTACAGCTTTCTGCAAGTTTGAGCACTGAAGAGCTGCTACATGCATCATTGCCTTGAATACATGTTTGTGAGGTAAGATTCAAGTTCTTGACTACATAAGCAAATTAATTCAGGGTAGATATTGTGGCTGTTCCATAACAGCCACTCAAAAGCACAGAATCTGTTACTATTTCTGACCACTATTTGGAAATACTGTGTACTTCTGAACAAAAGTAGTACTTCTGTAATGGAAAGAAGTAGAGAAAAACAAAAGAAAAAATCCCATGTATTTCACAACAGACTCTCCTCCACATGGGAAGCTATTCCAAACCAGCTACTTCCAGTTCAAATATCCCAATATTGGTGAGACCTGAAATTGCAATGCTAAGATTGGCAGAAAAGAAGGTCAAAAATGTTTCCTTGTACTGTGAAGTAGGTCCTAGAGCCATGGCCCCTAATCTCACATTCCCCAAAAATTCACAGCAACTCTTTTCGTTCATAGTGTACTAACTGTACCCTAAAAACTCTTCTTAGATAAATACTATTAACTTTTTTTAATGGTATTTAAAAATAAGGTCTAAAGAAAAGAGCATCCCTAACACTGCGAGTAAATGGGGCTGTCCCTCTGCCTAACCCCAGCTTGCTGGCTTTCTAATAGATCACACAATATATATGTGGGCTCTTACAGAGTAGAATTGGATGGGAGTTTCATCCACATGACACAAGGCAGTTCTCTGAAGGGCTTTGCTCTTCTGGCCTTCAAGTAGATTATATTTTTTGCAATCTCTCTGTAAATTCTAATTCACAACCCAAATATCTGCTTCTTTTTATCATTATACTAGCCCCCTGTGAACTACATATGGATTACAACATCCCATGGAGAGAAGAGAGTCTGCAGAAGCTGCTCAGCCTGACCTGCATTTGCACGAATCTGCTTTGCCAGACCTCTTTTCTAAACTGTAAATTACAGAATCACAGAATCATTTAGGTTGGAAAAGACCTTTAAGATCATTGAGTCCAACCCTTAGCCCAGCACTGCCAAATCCACCACTAAACCATGTCCCTAAGTGACATGTCTACATGTCTTTTAAATACCTCCAGGGATGGTGACTCAACCACTTCCCATGCCACAAATACTTTTAATATACAAGAATGCACAGAGATATCAGGGAAGGCAGCCTTCTGCATGTATGGAGCTCCAATTCTCTAGGTCATCTCCTCTAACTTCAGTTCTCTAAACAGTGAGATAGAGTTGTCTCAGTTCTCCCTGTCAACAGACGGAAACTGTCATCTCCAAAACACCACTCTTTGCATCCTAAAGAGACACTTGAGAAGCATACTGAACTCCTTAGGTGCATGTTTCATCCCATACAGGGAACCTAATGCAAACTGCCTGAGTCAGCCTTCAAAAGTTAAATATCTGAAGTCAGGGATATCTCCTGAGAGCAGAGGTCTGCTGCTGTAGATGCAGAAGAAGGATATGGGCTATGTCAGGAAGAATGTGATAAGAATTAGAAGAGAGAAAAGAAACAGCAACATAAATTGGGTCAGGAATCTGTTCAGGTATAATTTTAGCAAAAACTAAAATTAAGAACACTGCTGTACATAGTACCAGTCTGCAAGACAGGCTCACACAGCTCACCATCAAGTATTGCCCCACAGACAGACCTCTGAAGAAATTTTTGACCAGGTTAAGATTTTTTTTTTCATCAGGGAAGTTAGCATATCTTGAAAAGTAACAGAAACAAGCAAATAGACATAACATTCTATATGCCGTTCTCACCTAATAAAGACCGCAGCTTGGATTTTTACACATCCCCCTCTCCCAAACGTGATCAGGTACTAACACGAATTTCCTAACTAAAGACTTCGAGGAGGTAGTGATGGCCAGGTAAAACCAAGGCACAGACACTTTTCTTCCCCACGCTTCGCCCAGAACCCGAGGCGGCAAAAGAGGCCGCAAGGTGGAGGGACCCGAGAGAGGGAGGGAGGAAGGGAGGGAGGCCGGGGGGACGGAGAGAGGGGCAGGAGGGAGTGCGGGGGAGTGCAGGGGAAAGAGAGGGGGAGAAAGGGTACAGAGAGGGGGTGCAGGGTGAGGGGCCGCGGGCCCCATCCCCCGCAGCCCTCCCCACGCTGAGGGACGCCGAGTGCCCCGCCGGCGGGAAGCGAAGCTGCCCGGCGTGTGCTGGGGCGATAAGAGCACGACAGCGCAGCAGAAACAAACAACGTGAAGAGAGCGGCAGGACGGACGGGAGCAGAGGGACCGGAGCGACAGTGAAACACCTCGCACACGGGGCGGGGGTCGCCGGCCGCAGCCGGGGCACGGCCACAGCCCCATAGCCCCGACCTCCCCACGGCCTGCAGGGGCCC
>VYZT01050752.1:0-25248 GCA_013400735.1 Pomatostomus ruficeps | reverse complement strand
CCCAGATCAGCACATCCATCCTGCTGGATCCCAAATCAGCACATCCATCCTGCTGGATCCCCAGATCGTCACATCCACCCTGCTGGATCCCAAATCAGCACAGTGATCCTGCTGGATCCCAGACCAGCACACCCATCCTGATGGAGTTCTCCCAAACCCCTCAGCCGCTCCTCATCCTTTGAGCTGATTGTCTGCTGCTTTCCAGTTTTTAAAACTAATTATAAACCCTCCATGCTTTGTATGAGCTGTAAAATTCCTCCCAGAACTTCCAGGCCAGAGAACTCCAGGAGGATCAGCAACCATAAGAGACCCAAATACCAAAGAGCTTCACAGGACCATTCTCCACTGGGGGACAGTCCTTGGGACTCAGCACAAACTCATCCCAAATCATTCAGGCCAGCTTGACAATCCTGTGCTACCGTGCATTTAATCCCTTTAAAAAAAAACCAAAACCAAAACAAAACAACACGGAAAAGAAAAAAAAAAAAAAAAAAAACCAAAAAAAAAAAAAAAACAAAAAAACCCCACTTATTAAAAACTTTTGTCTCTCAAGGTTTGCAGAAGCACAGAGAGAACAGCTAATGCTGTTTATAAAGTCACCACCAGCTCCTGAGATAAAGTTAATCAGGTATTAGCAATTAGCCTCTTTAGCCACTCCAGGTTCAAAGAAATGCAGGTTTTGGGAGGTGTTGCAATCCCTCCAGCCAGGAATGCTCAGTTCAATTATTGCTGGGCGCATTTTCACCGTACACTGATTAATTTGCCCACACGAGCCAAACGAGGTGTTTCAATCCTTTACTCCTCAAGGCCCTAAAACAGATTAGAACCTGGAAATGTGGCCCACTGGCTGCCCCAATGTGGCATAAGTCAAAATATTGAGATGTTGCTGACAAAATTTAAACATCACGACAGTTACAGCAAAAAATAATTAACTTAAAACAGTGAGACTATTTTGAGTAACAGACACTGAGGAAGAAATTTTCTATTATTGCAGTGTTTCTTAATATAAGTTTATTTTCTTTTTTTAAAATCTTTTTTCCTCCACTGTCCATTTTTAGTCATCTCTCTTCTGATTGCCTCTTTCACAAGGAGCAAACTTTCAGCCAGGACAAATTCCCACATTCCAACATTTTTGGTTTATGATTTGTTCTACCCATTCCAGCCTGTCAAGGCCATGCCTTTGAAAGGATTATTTAAATTCGTGCCACCAATGAATGAATGCGTGGCCGTTATTTAATTTACCTTTGCTACAAGCCTTGTCCTTCACACTACCAAAGAATAAAACTGAATTTAATTTGCTTAAAAATAAATGTGTTAAATGCACAGAGCGAGGAGCTCTGGTTTAAGGGCAGAGATTTGGAGTTTTGAGCAGGACTCTGGGGCCAGCATCACCACTCACTGTGCAGCCTGAATTTCAGCTGCACACCTCAGCTGAGCCCTCAAGGTGAAAAGGGCCACACAAAATAAACATCCAGAAACCTGATAATGAGAATTATCAGCAAGGATTTTACAGAAAAATAAAAACAAATTACACACGGCACTAGGAGCATTTAGGCTTGGTTATCGGGAATCAAAGTTATTTTTCAGTGAGACACCTCCTGTATCTGCCCGAAATCCCCTTTATCAGCGAGCCACCGTGTGAATCGCAGCTGAAATTATTGACAAGGACCACGAGGGGAGCAGGAATGATTTCAGCTCTCCAGCGGCTGGGTGCTCACTCCACGGGCTTGTTTATATGCAGATATTTGCACAGGAACATTGCCCTGCACGGAGCAGAGTTTGGGAACCAAACAGATGCTCTCGAACATCTGTTCCCCTGCAGACAGGGAATGGCCTCTGGGAGCTGCCAGTGCCCAAAATAAAGAAATAAATTCAATTTCTCTACCAGGGCTCTGCTGGTCAGAATGGCTCTGACCCCATATTGGGAACTGAAATCCTTATTCCCCTTACAGCACCCGGGTTTGATGATTTCATTTTTTATTTTCCTACAGGAACACAAATTCCTCACCCAAGAGAACTCTCCTCACTCACTGGTGAAAGTCAGAACATTCTGAATTTCACTGGGTTTTTGTTCAATTAATTGTGGTGCATCCTGAATGATTCCGTTGACGATAAATGTTACAGAAACCTTACAAAACATTTGCCTTGATCATGAAGTCATTTATGGGAGTTTGATCTGTTTCTAAATCGTTTAGAAATGCTCTTTACAAATATTTGCTTGGCTTAGTGAGGAGCAGAATTTGGACAGTTCTGGCCACAGATTTACTTGGCCAATGCTTTGTGGTCATTAAAATTAATGAAAATTTTACTAAGTTTTAAAATATTTGGATTTATCCTGGAAGACTGTATTACACTCCACACATTTAACCTACACTCTGTTGAACTTCTTGAATAAATCAATACAATAATCAAATTTATAACTAGAAATAATACAGACTATTAAATACTGCGGGGTTACAGAGCACAAAATATCCAAATCCCATTTAGAATCAGACTCCATCTTTGAAAGCTTTCAAATTCTTTTCCAATCTTGCCTCACAATAAACACCAAATTATGATCTATTAAACACATGATGCATATCTAGTTTTTCCTCTCTATAATTATGTGTGCATAAATCTATTTATGATCTGTACAATGACAGTATCTAAATGTGTCCTGAGGATCTGATCTATTAAAACTGCCATAAAAATGGAAACTATTAATATTCCCATTAACAAAATAGAGATTGGAGGGAAAGAGAAAATTTAAATATTTGTTTATGCTAAAATAAACACGTCACATAAAAAAATTTAGGCCAGATCTTTTAAGTTCCAGTCCAGAACTAAGTGGTCTTGTCAAAATTGTAGCAAAAAAAAAGTTGGGTTTTTTTTTTTTACTAAGGCCATAGTAAATACTCATTCTGCTTAAATAATTTAAATTTTGTGAATGCTGAACCAATCAATTGTGAGGAAGATTCACTTTTAAAAAGAAATAATGATGCAATAGGCATATTCAGGAAAAAAAAAAATTTTTGTAAGCGGGTAAAAGGGAGACAAAGGTAGGAGAGAGCTCATCCATTGGGAATGCAGCACTAATCAGGCCTAAGAAAATAAAAACCCTGAAAATGTCCTTTTGCATAAGTTTATGAGAACTATAAATAAATATGGCCCAAGTACTGAAGAGTAACAGCTCTGGAAGAGACACTTGGATTTAATTTGCGGGGCTTTGATGAGGAATATCTCAGCAGAGAAGGCATTAATTCTGTTCCCCTCCAAAGGCATTTGTTCCTGAGCTGCCACATGAAGGTGGACTTCAGATACAAATTTGGGTTTGATGGTTTATTTTTTATTGGTATTTCTCGCTGAAAAATATCCCTGCATGCTGGGGAAGGCTGCTGACTGCAGCGGTTTGATCAAAAAAAGATAATTAAAAGGAAATGAATCTTTTGAGGGTTCCAGAGGCGGCTCGGACAGTTTGTGGGGTTGTGCTGGGGGTGTCACAGAGCCCAGATCTGGGGAGATTCACCTGGGACTGAACTGGGCATGGAGGGGACGGTGACAGCCCGGGCTGGGCGCTGGCACAGGGCTCAGCTCTGCTCTGGCAGGAGTTTTCCTCTTTCACACGAGCAGCTTTGTGCCAACTTCCAGCTCCCAATCAATCCTCTGCTCCCATTGCTGCTAACAAGGCTTCAAACGCCCCTTCCTCGTGAGGGTGATGGTGTCCCCGTCCTAGAGCTGAACAAAGATCCATCCCTGCACGGCCACAGCCAGAATTCTGTGATTGGATCCCTCCTTAAAATGCACCATTTTGATTTACTTTGATTATTTAAAATCTCCAATCAAATTAGCTGAGTACACGGGCTCAGTGCATTTTTGGTAGCCTGTAGTGCAAGGGGAACTGGGGGATCTGTTAAATCCATTTTTCTTTTATAAAGAGACAAAACCACGGCAGGAGCAGCTGCTGCACCCCAGCTCTCCTCCGCTCTGGGTCCGTCCCACACCAGCACACGTCATCCATTTATAAATGTTAAATAAATGTTAACGGCAGCACTTTTTCTGCATGGCAGGACAAATATTTTGGCAAGTTGAGATAGGAAATGTTTCCTGTGGCCACTTTTGAAGACGTTGTGACATTCACTTTCCAATCTGCTAAAAGGGGGATGCAATGTCCAGCAGTCATTCAATAGGAAGGAGTTTCTGCACAATGTCAATGATAAACATTCTTATTTTGGTCTATTAAAAGCATATGCTCTTGATTTTATTTAATATTAAAAGCCCCTACGCTCTAAACTGATAGATTCAAAAACCTTTCATAAGTAAAGATGTACAAAATGGAATTAGACCTGAAATTAGTTTAATGAACAGCTGTTTGAAATAATAATAATTTAGAACTCTTGCAGTTGTAGAATTATTTAAAATACAGGCACGAAGAATAGTTTGGTTCTGACACACCCTGACTGCCAATTCATGTAATTTACTCCTTGGAAGTACTTAGGGAAAGTAAAGATCTTTCAGCAGGCATTAACCTTCCCAAAATAAGTTTCATGGAACGGGTTACTTGAGGTCTCAAGTAAACAAATAACAAAAATATGATTCTTCAGCAAGTTCCTTTGAGCCTCCCAATCAATCAACACTTGGCAGCGCTTCTCAGCTGTTCCTATGAAAAGCCATGTACAGATTGCAGAAGCATCAGTTGCTCTGATAAATCTTGCTATGCTAATGAGGTTGATGATTTTCTCCCTGCAGATGAGGGGAGTATTGGCGTAGAGGCAGTAAATTGCTATTAGCACGTTCCCAGGAACTGTTTTTATTTTCCAGCTCTCCTGACTGAGCGCGTTGATAAATCCCCCAGGATTTATGGACACTGAAATCAGCACCTTCCCCCTGCTGAGGGTCCCCCTGAAGTGCCCTCACATCAACGGACCTGCTGGGAAGGAGATGGGTTCTCCACAGAGTAAAAATTCCGTAAGCATTTGACTCTTCTTCCTTCTGACTTTGTATTTGCCAAAAAGAATACAAGAAACCTGCAATTCATCTATTAAAAAGAAATTTTGTTGTGGCCATCTAAGCACATGCCAGTTATTAGATTAAAAAATCTAAATAAATGAGTTGATAACCACATAGTCTAACTAGGAAGGATGAGTTTTGTCCATACCACAGCTTTGGTTTGTCAAGAAATAAAAAACTATGCATGAGAAAGGTTTAGGGAATTATTTAATAATATTTAGCCCTCCCATTTGTGCTGTCCATGGTCATTTATCCACTCAATTCAAAATGTGCAAAGAATGAAGCAGGGAAATGCAGGCGACCAACAGGCCAAGCTCAGAGACATCCCCTGCAATGAAACTGCTTTTAGCCTCGCTGTAAATCAAACAGGCAAAGCACCTAAACAAATTGTATCTGCAGAGCTGAGACACTTCAACAGGAAGACAACAGGAGCAGTGATTTAATCTTTCACCCCAAAATAACTGAATTACATAAACTGCTGCTATTATCCTATATCATAACACACTTTAGCACACGCAGGGCAATGAACATTAGGCAGGATATGAACTCTGTGGTGTTAAAATAGAGGATTCTGGAGAGTGCAGAGTACAGGAGCGAGGCTGGAGCAAATGAAACTTGGGGATAGAATATTTCAGGTCAGAAAAATAAGTAAGAGACGGCATCCAAGAGAAAAAAATAAAAAGTACTACAGACAAATGCAATCACTGTTGCACCAGTTGGCAGAGAAAATTAAAAACTCCATGGGTTAGAATGGAAATTTAACTCCTGAGAGCCTGGACAGCGAGGAGCAGTATTTGTGTAACACTCGTTACAGAAGTGCTCAGACACGTGCAATTAAATTCCTCATCACAGCCAGCCAATTAAAGCACTGCAGCCAAGGTTCTCCTGAGCCCACAGTGGCAGAGGTGCCTCCTGCAGGAGAGGGAATTCACGCTGCAAACCCTGCTGGAACAGACACAGCCCTGGCACACCAAGGGGGTGAAAGCCTCCACTTAAAGACGTCCCAAAAGCACCCTGAGCCCAGTCACAGCTCACAGCAATTCCCCCACAGCAATCCCCAGCCACGAGCATCCTTACCTGTCCCAGGTCCCCATTCCTGGCACTCCCTGCCCCAGCTGGAACCCCTCTACCACACCTGGAACCCCTCTATCATAGCTGGAACCCCTTTATCCCAGCTGGAACCCCTCTGTCACAGCTGGAACCCCTCCGTCACAGCTGGAACCCCTCTATCACACCTGGAACCCCTCTATCACAGCTGGAACCCCTCTACCACAGCTGGAACCCCTTTATCACAGCTGGAACCTCTCTATCACAGCTGGAAGCCCTTTATCACAGCTGGAACCCCCCTATCACAGCTGGAACCCCTTTATCACACCTGGAACCCCTTTATCACACCTGGAACCTCTCTATCACAGCTGGAACACCTTTATCACAGCTGGAACACGTTTATCCCAGCTGGAACCCCTCTACCACAGCTGGAACACCTTTATCACACCTGGAACCCCTCTATCACAGCTGGAACCCCTCTACCACAGCTGGAACACCTTTATCACAGCAGGAACCCCTCTATCACAGCTGGAACCCCTCTACCACAGCAGGAACCCCTCTATCACAGCTGGAACCCCCTTATCCCAGCAGGAACCCCCCTTTCACAGCAGGACCCCCTCTATCCCAGCTGCCCCTCCCGCCTGGAACCACCCCTGCCCAAGCCAGCACCCCACAATCGGCAGAGCGTTCACCCAGCTGAACAGATGAGCAGCACCTGAGCAGCACCTCAGGTCCTTTTGCCCAGAGAAATGAAATATTGGGGGTGAACCACCATCAGTGACTGTCAGTTACAGGTTCCTCTGGGTGACCCAGGACAGGGGAACAGTGAGATCAGACCTAGAAAGGAAGGGAAGGGACAAACCAGCCTTTAACACCCTTTTTAGCCCTCAGAGACCAGCCAGGCTGCAGCTGAGGCTCTGAATAGGGACAGTGAGGGCTGATGGCTCTGCTCCCATGGCTGCTCCGGACAAATCTCAGGTCCCACAGGGACATTATTTGTTTCTCTCTCTGCTCAGGAGCGCAGGCTAAAAGAACTCATTTCCACACTTACATTTTCCCTCACGGGTGTGTGTTTGGCCAAGGGGACAGCCTGACTTTACCCGTGCTGTAAATGAACATTAACTTCATCAAGAATTACAGACACTGTCCCATAGAACCACGAAAGGGGGTTTGTACCTCCAGAAATCAGCATCTCACTGCTGACTGTCCCACTTGGGGAGTGCCTGAACAGGAGAATGAAAAGCATTTAACAGCCAAAAGGTATTTAGGAACTTGAGGGGGGAAGGACCAAACTGGGAGGCAAACAACAATCAAAACACCAAACTCCCTAATCTGGTACAAGTTCCGCTGTCAAATATGCACACACGTGTAGTGTCTTTTAAATTCTGGCAATATTATTTTATGCAAAAGCTTTACTCCGTGCAAATGATAGCTGATACCATATTTAGTATTTATTTTTATTTATACCCCAGTTCCACTTATCTGTAACATACTCATCTTGCTAAATTTATCAAAGATTGCTTTGTGTGCAGACAAAAGACCCAAAAGCTGGGCTTTTACTGCCTGGCCTGGCCTAGGACTCCCATTCCCTAAAATTCAGGTATCCAAGCAGCAGCTGGAACAGCCCAGCTGGGCCTGACACAGCACAGTGAGGAGGGACTCAAAACTGCCAGAGATGCTGAACAATTAAAGCTGCAGGAGTTACTCTTGGAAAGGGCTCTTTTTGATGTTTTCCGCCTGTCTTATAGGCAAATTACCTTTGATAATCTGGACGCCTGGCTCAGAACATTATGAAATCAAAGTTAGTTCCCAACACATCAAACTTTAATTTAGACAGAAATGCCTCCCTCAGAGCTGAAATGCTCTTAGTACATGGGTAGCCTTAATCTTGCATGTTCCCCTGATTCCAAATAATATTTCATCCTTCCCCTTTGCTGAGAGTTAAAAATAAATGCTGACAATTATAATTATGTACAAGGGAAGATAAAAGCAGCCTCCATCAGGCCGTGTTACACCAGGAACATTCCACCCTTTTGGGGCAGTTTGCTTCCTGCAGCTGGGAAGGTGAACGGCAGGAAAGGTGAAAAGTTAATAAGGAAAAGATGTTCAAGAACAAGTTGCAAAGCTTTTGAAAGATTTCACCTGCGAGTTCTCACAAAGGAAAGGGAATATTCTAAACCAGCCTTTCGTTGTTTCTGCTCCGAGGAAGAGAGGGGAGAAGTTTTATTAAAACGTTGAAACACGGCCTAATTATGCTACGGCAGGAATATAAACTGTGTATTGCACATATCCAATTATCTCTAATGCAGATATACATTTATGGAGAGAGGGGGAAAATGCAACTGCAGCCAGAGCTGGCAGTGGAAGAGAAGTCTGAGACCAAACCTGTCCCGAAACCTGGACACTGAGGGTGCAATGGACACCGGGGCAGTCCCAAGGAGGCTGCTCCAAAATGTGGTCTTGTCTCTGGTAAAGAGCTTTTCCACGCTGGGTTTTTAAATTGCCTCTCAGGTTTAAAAGAAGCCGAAATCCCTCAGCCACTCACCGGGCAGGGTGGAGAGGCTCGCCAGAGCCCGGCTCTTTATGCTAATAGGAGAGTAACTCAATTTCCTTGAGTCCTGATCAATGCTAAACAATCAGAGGAGTTCATGTATTATGTATTTCAGGAGAACCTGGGCTTTTGAGCGGAATGGCACGAGGTTAAACTACTGGTAGACAGCGTCTCCCTCGAGCCCAATTTCTGCTGCGGCGCTTCCTATCCACATAATGAAGAAACAATAGCGGGATAAAGCATTGTTTGGAGCACGTAATGAACTGCCCTCAGAAACTGCAGCCTTCAGAAGCCTTCCTGGTTTCCAGCTGGATGCCGCAGACGATTCCCAGGCCTCCATTTGCCGCTGCAGCGGGCACTGCGCTGCTTTCAGCACGGCTCAGTAATTATTGATGGGGCCATCGCCGGGCTCGCGCGGCCCACAGCGGCGCATTAGCAGCTGGGAGAGCTCGGGCCAGACTTCCTGGCAGGGACCCTGCCCTGCTGGAAAATCACACTCAGCAGCGCCTTAGGAAATATCCCAAACGTGCCGCCCTCGAGTGATCTGTTCTTCCTGTCACTGACTGCTGTCTGTGGTTTGTTGGAGTCTCGTACACCAAACTGCACTAAGGATGCCAAACTCTTGGTTGTAGTTCACAGCAACTCACAGGAAAGCTTTGTTTGATTTTTAAATCGAGTGAGATCATTTCATACTCGTAACTAAAAGACAAAATATTTGTGCGTCCCTAGCAGCTGTGGCACCTGTCCCTGCGGATGGGCACCTGTGAGGGCTGCTACTCTTAGATGAAAACTCAAATATTACCACACAGTAACAAAAATTATACTTAAGTTTAATCAGTAAAAGCAAAGGTGATTTATTTCTTTGGTGTTACCATGGAGGAGTTTACTCTAACAAACATCTCCTCTTGAAGCTACAGGACTGCTCATAGTTATACTTCAAAGTCCATTTTCTTTGAATCATTCACAAATACAATTCAGAATAAGTTGCCCAAAGTTTATGGAATCACCGTTCCTGGAAATATTAAAAAGCAGCTGGAAAAGGCTCTGAGTACACCAAGGTTTGCCAAGCCTTGACTGGGTTTTGGGCAAGAAGACATCCCGAGATCTTCCATGTCCTAGGTCATTCCATAATTCTTCAAAAATAATTAACAAAATTCCCTGCACTGTCCACACCCAGCCCTGCACTGCCTGCACACAAAATGAAAGGAAAGGAGCTTTGGAGCAGCTCCGTGAGGGATCTGGCTCAGGGAATTCACCCAGGAAATTGCAGATTCTAACAATGGCTCCCAGAGCCGAGGGAGATGGGGATGATACCACGGAACATTCATTGAGACGTTCAGAGGCATTAATGCCACTATTTATACATCAACGTATATTGCAAAGGTTACTTAACATCTCCTCAGATTAGCGGGTTGTTCAGAATGAAATTAAAATTTATGAGTGGAATTTTGAATAATTTATAGCGATCACATTCTGGGCTACTTGAGGGTTTCCATTGAGTGGAATGAATACGCACATCTAGATCAAATACATAATATATAGATCTGGAATTAATTGCAGGCAGAAAGAGAGGCAGAGAAGGGAGGCTGATGAAAAGGAGAAGTGGGTGCATGTTTCGCTGAACAGAGACAGAAAGCATGGCAAGAAATGGGTCACAGAGAAAAAAAAATAATAAAATGATCACAAAATGCATCATCAGGAGTCTATTCAGGAGTGTGGAAGGATGGAAAACCCAAGGAGACACGGAAGGGCAGGGAAGGTTCTGTCCTGACGGAGCCATCGCAGGGGCCACGAGCCAGCCAAGATCTGTCCCCAGCCCTGGAGCTCAGCCAGAGCCTTTCTGCCACTCTCAGTGCCCTAAACTGTGCTGGAAATGCCCATTTTACCCAAGCTGGGAGAATGCAGGGTTACTCATTATCCTTAGCAGAGATCATTAATTAAAAGCAGCATTAGAACACTCCACGGCGCTGGTATCCCAGAGTCCATCTCAGGGTAAGTTACAGCTCACACAAAGCAAAGGGAGCCCTTTCAAAGTCAATTTTCAAGATAAAGTGCAGGATTTTGGGACAACCAGTATCACCTGCCATGCTCTTTGACACTACCATAGCCTTTAGGTCCTTTAGGGATGTAATTACACATTTTTACTAATAAGCAGTAATTTATATTTACTGCAACTGCATTCTTGATTGTGCTCCTCAGTAGGGATCTGTGCTGGGAACTCACAAACTCAGCAAAATCACAGAAGTTTGGAAAAACATGATATTTGTGATCACACAGACCAGACCCAGGGAAAAAAAATATTGATTTATGGGATGGCAGCCTCAATAATCTCCATAGTAATTAAAATCTTATGGGTAATCAGAAGGATTGGATCCCCCTCCAGGATTCGCTTCCACAGCCCTTGAAATTGCTGTTTGAGGAATCCAACCCCCCTCTGATTCTTTTACCAACTTCCACTCTAAAAACCCCACCCTGAAAATTTCAAGGTTCAGGATTGCTCTTTAAATCAAAGCTTAAACATGCACACGCTGGATTTTCTCTTCTTTCAAGTGAGTCCTTTTGAAAAAAAACCCCACAAAAACCAAAACAAACATTCCTTTATTTCCACGAGATGAGGTTAACGCATTTCCAAGGAGACACTGCTTTTGCAGATGGCTGGAATTAGAGGGCTGCCACAGTGATCATTATGCAGCTATTCAAACACAAAAATTTAGAAACTGGCAAAAAGGAGACAAAAAATGTCTCATAATCCTCTGTCCAGGCTCAATGCAGGCGGGCAGGAAAAAGAGAACACGGGAAAGTCAAAACGCTGTGAATAATCACACAGAAAAATGCTCGGAAATTTGAAAATTATAAGTGTGCCTGGCATTAAGAGATGAAATTCATCCAGCCAAGGTAAGGAAGAAAAACACAGTGGAAGGGTAATTTACATAGAAAAAAGAATCTGAAGGCTGAATAACAGGCAGGATGGAAATAATGCGATGTGAAATTGGAGATCTAGAGATGCAAAAAAAAAGTCAGATTTTTTTTGTCTTTTTTTTGTCTTTTTTCCCTGCAGTTTTTTACACTGTGCTGGGGCTGGATCTCTATGTACAATCAAATGTACAGACACATCAAAGCACATTAATTGTGAGGATTTGATTTCCAGGTGTTCATGGATGCTGCCACAACTCATTCCCAAAACTGAAAGATAAAATGCCACTGACTCAGCCAACAACGACAGAAATCTGATTTTTTTCCCTGTCAAATTTCATTCTAAGAAATAACTTCATGAATTCCTACTTTACTTCGTGTGCCCAGGGGACCTTGACTCTAATCCTTCTCTGGGACTTACCCAGTAGCGGGAAAAGTGTTTAAAATCTTCATTAAGGCCACATAAATAATTGTCAATGTCACAAAAGCAAATGACAGAAGCCAAAAGTCAGAGCTGGAAACAAAGGTGGCAATCAGGTCAGAAATGAGATTAATTTACAGTTTAAAAAAAGAGACTTTTCCAAGCCTTCCAAAAGTCTTTAATTTCTATATTTTATCAGAGCAATTTACTTTAATGCGTTATCTTTTTCTTGAGGTGGCAGGCAAAGGGAAAAACTAAAAAGCAATTTAAGTTATAAAGCCCCAGCCTCGCAGCATCACTGATAATGGAGAGATCCAGTGGGAGCAGAGTTCGGTCAAACCTCATCTGTTCTGAAAATCACAGCAAGGTGCAAATGAGCCCAATAAATGCTCTATTTTTCATATAATGATGTCCTGTCTGCAGGATGCGATAATCCGGGACAGACCTGCAACTAATCTGAGAATTCTTCATTTCCTGCTCCTTCCATAAAAAGTAACTGCAACAATTAGCAGTTTAATCCATTTCCATTCACGAGCAGCGAGGAGAGGCCTTGTTCATATTTGATAAGAGCACAGAGCAGATCTGAGGCAGGGTAATTAACCAGTTATTCTTCGATTAAAGTTGGCTTTTCACTCACAGCTGCTGTTTGTAACTCGCCACCTGAAATGAATTTATCTGCAGGCACCACATGGCTGCAGCACAGGGTGCTGGGTTAATTGTGAGGGTTTTATTAGGAAAAAATATCAAAACTAATAAATAATCACAAAAAGGCTCTCTGCTCTCAGTTTCCTGCTCCAGAATCCCACAGACTCTGGGATAACTGTGGGTTTGTGAGCAAACCCTGAAACCTGGGCACAAACACGGCACTCACATATGAGTCTAACCCCTATTTTCTGGAATTCTTTGTGGGACTAGTCTTTTAAAAAATGGCTGAAAAAACTGAAAAAAAACAAAATATGGAGTTGTTCTAAACTTCTATTTTAGATCTTCTAGTCCAGAAGAGGGGGAAAAAAAAAAATCACCAACAGCTTAATTACGATTTTGGATCCTTTCTCATTCGTATTTTACTCGACAGGTAAAGGCAATCCTTTAAATGCAGCCCCAAAGACAACAAAAACAAAGATTCTCAAAGCCTGCAGACTGATTCCCCTTCCTGAGAATGTGCAGAGCAATATTCTGTCTGCATTTACCTAATTTCTGAGAGCCAAAAGAGAATATTCCTCCTACGGGTTCCGAGAATCAGCGTCTCCACAGAGGTGAAGGTGGTAAAAGTGATTTGCCCCGACCTTTCTAAATGGCTCTCTGCATGTTTGGTTTTGTTGTGGGTTATTTTGTTTGGGTTGGGATTTGATTGAGTTTTATTTAAGTTTCAAAGGAACTAAAACTAAAAACAGAACAGGAATCTTGCTGTAAATACGAAGAACTAGCTCTTTTCTCCCTGCGTCATTTTTGCTTACATGTTGTTGTTTTTTGGGGTTTTTTTAACCAAAACTTACTGCCTGTTCCATTCTGAAGCTGAGCTAGACAAGATTGGATAGTTTAGTGGCTCTGGTTGTTACAGGGTATTGATTCCAGCCTTCCAACAGCAATGCAAACAAACCTGCACCCCAAGGAGCTGCCAGAAATCAGTTTATTTCCCGGGGCTGCCCCTCGACTGAAAGCACCGAGGTGCAACTGAAACCCATTAACGTGGGAGGGGAGGAGAGGAAAATAAACCTCAACCTTCCACTGCTTCCTTTCCCATGCCAATCACAATCTGGTTCTGATTTTTAATCTGACAACTTCCCCGTGACAGAGATCAATCCAGAGACCGGCAAGGATAAAATAAAACGCAATAAAACAAATGTGACCTCAAAGGCCCCACAGGAAAACCCCACAGAGATCCACACGTTCAGCAAACGTTGTGATCAGAGTGGGATAATTTAATGATTGAAATGATCAATTTCTGATCATTTTGATTGCTAATCAAAAGGAGAAAAGGCAGAGGTGAGTGCAGTTCTAATGGGGAGAAGCCATCACCAAGGCCATGTGGAAATTGTGGGATTTGGTGGCCCAAGCTTCCTGATCTGCCCCTGAACGTGGGACAGGGCAGGGCCAGCTGCTCCTAAATCCCAGGTAATTACCTTAAACCCTTCTTCTTCCCCTTCCCTTCTCTCCCCCCGAGCTGCAACAATAAAAACTTTTAAATGCATATGCAAATAAATAATTTAACTAAATCACTTTGATCACTAGGAGCTGTTAGTTAACATTAGAATGTTTCAGCTGAGAGAGATTCCGAGAGATTAATTTGTCTTCCACTGTGCACAACAGCTATTCAAAACCCTCTAAAGACCAGCCTGGCTTGTAATGAAGCATATTTACAGCTTTCTTTATATTTTATTTAGCGAGTAAATACTCTGGCATTTTCAAACGAGAGGGATCTTGTTTGTTTCCATGGGACACATCTTCCCAAAGAGCAGCGTGTGCAGGCAGCCCTGCTGGAAATGGAGCCAAAAACCACCCGGGGCCTCCTCGCCGTGGCTCTCCAGATTTTTATTTCGCATTTTATTGCTCGTGGATATTAAATTTCCCACCCAACCGTGCCCTTGGATCGGGGAGAACACGACGACACCTTGCTGACTGCAGCTGTTGGAGCCTCTCTGCTTCCCAGAGACCCATCCGGGCTCCAATCGCTCACTGGAGGACGTTTCTTCCACACCTCACCACCACATCACGAAATGGCCTATAAAATCACCCAAGGGCCACACACCATTACTCTTTAAATATCCTGGAGCAGAACATTAATGAAAGCTGAGTATTTATGTGCATCCCAGTCTCCTCACTCACAGCTGGCACCCTTCGCTGGGCAGTTTGCTGTTGACCAGCACGCTGCACTTGAAAGTAAAGTGAAGATGAGACTTGATAAAAAGAGAATTGAAAATAAAACTTATCTCTGCACCCTCTAAAACAGACATCAGTGTTTCAAATGGCTGCAAGGAGAACAGCAGAGAAACCACTGGCAGACCAGGATTCCATCCAAAAGTAAAGATGGAATCTCTCTCTACATCCAACTGAATTCCTTTGGATCCTTTCCTGACAAAACCTCCCTGGAACTTTGTGCTCTTCAGGTTTCTTTAGTCGGAGAAGCCCATTTGAAAATGAACCCTATTGGCTGTTAGTGCTCAGCTCCATTTTGAGCTCTTCAAGGAGCCGAGCAGATTTAACATCTTCCTCCCTCCCCAAAATTGTTCCTACATCCCAGACGGGTTCGTTTTTAATTGTTGTAAGAGACAGTTATGAAAAGTAGCCAAATAACTGTAATATATTATTTTATTATTTCTTTGAGGTACAAATGTTGTTTTCCCCAATGAGAGCTGCTCTGTCTCTGCTGAGCAATGAGACAGAGATCTGCTGGCCCTGAGAGAAGTTCTGCTTTTAAAATCCTCTCCCTGACTTATCTGATAACCAAAAACCCGCAGGAGGGCCCATTCTGCAACAAATTATTAGTGGAAATTGTTTGTATCCACTAAACTTCTACTTTTCAATCATGTTTTAAACAACCTCCAAACGAGCTTAAGTGTATGCATTCAGCCATGTGTCTTTGCCTTGTAAACAGAGATAATAACTCACTTTCAAGTGACATTATTTTTGGAATTCACATCTCTTCAAGGAATATTTTAATGGAATAAAAAATTCTCCAGTGCAGCTGCAACTTTCATGTCTTTAAAGACATCGAGTATCACCAACCCTGAGAGTCCAAGCCTCCCAAAACACAGCCCGAGAAGGTATCAATGGGTTTGGGGTAATTATAGACACATAATCCCAAAACTCTGATCTCACTTTAAATCCCTGTCTGGATTTAACATTCATATGAATTTGATTCTTTTTTATCAAACAGCAGGATTAATTATGTGATATTTAGGTTATTAGTAGGTAAGTGCAGAATTACAGATTTTTAAATATTTATCAGAAGGAGCTTTTTAAACTTCCTTGTGGAGACCTCTGTCTGCAGCTGAATGCCTGGGTTGCGAGGGATGAAGAAATTCAGCACAATTCCTATGGAGCAGGATTAAAAATGATGGTTTTTCTCATGACAATGCCCAAAAACATCATGGGCCAAACAGAAGCTGCTTCCCCACTGCCAGCAGTCAGGGGCTAAGAGAAAAAACACCATTTTACAAACTCCCAGCTTCCTGTTTCAGCCTTAAAAAACCAAGCGAGTTTTTATTCCCCCAGGCCATGATTAGTAAGTGGGAGAAGCCCACGAATTGAAGATATAACAATTGTGATTTTCATAATTAGGGATGAAATTTTAAACATGGCTCAGAACGAAAGGAAGAAAGAAATTAATATTAGACTGAAAAGATTTCGGACCTAAAACTGTGTAATCCTTATACCATTATAGTGAAATATTTCCTTATATTGAAACTCTGCCAGGCACTTTGGGGGATAAACCCCGTATTTTAAGAGTACTATTATTTTAAAATAAAAGGTGCAGGAGAAATTTATTTGGAAAGTTTCTTTTCTCCCACGTTTCCAGTCAGTACCAGCAGCAAACGAGTTTTGTGCACAGGATGTCACCCTGAGCGGGGCTGGAAACGCTGCTGACAGCAGAGGATGCAGGGAAGGCTTTTAGGGTGGAAATTCCAAACTCAGGGCACCAAATTCCTCCTTGGTCCAACTGTACAGAGCTTTTTTGGGATCAACATCAACACTTTGTGCCACCAAAACTCCAGAAGAGTGGGAGCAACATGGGCAACTCTGGCAGAGCGTTCCCAGTCCCCGACTGCCAGCAGGGAAACCAGAGCTGGCTGATGAAAACATTTCCCAAACACCATTTTTTGTTAAAATTCTGAGACAGCTGTTTAATTATCAGAATGAATTGTTAAGGAAAGCAAAATTACTGCTAAATATCCCTGGAAATATGATTTCCAAGGGAGTTTTTATCCCCCTGCAATAGGTGATTAATCTCTGCTTTATTATTTTGCTCCGCAGCCATTAATTTTATTACTCTGGAGCGGGACAATTTGTAATAGGCTTGATTTAAAAATGCCATTCAGCTATATAGTAATAATAAATACTGGTATTGCCACAGCTGTCAAACGCTAGCATGGAATTAAAAAGGAAACATTTCTGGAGGTTTCTGACAAATACCAGCGTTGAAGGTGTATTATTAGCTAATAACTTTCAAATGAGGAACTGCATTTATCACTCACTCATTAAAATGTGCTTTTTTCACACGTATTACCCAGTTAGCAGCAGACAAATTGTTTTGCTGTTATCACCATTGCACAATAGTTTGAGAAAGATCTAATAAATATAATGGCCACGATCATTTTTTGAAGCATTAGAAGCCAAACACAAAACATAAACAAAAACTTGCCAATGTGTGTTTGCTAAATGGCCCTGTAATGGAATTAACTCCGAATGCAATATTAATATTTTTGGCTGTGTTGCATACTTGAAAGATCAAACAGCTTTATGCTTCAATAAATGAGAAATACACTGGAAAAAGAGTTTTTCTCTGCATGTCCTGAGCTGGAAACTCAGAGAGAGCAACAGGGAAAGCCCAAGGTGGTTTAATAAACAAACCGTGGAGAGTTTCAGTGGACAAAAGTTGAAGTTTCAGTGGACAAAAGTCAAAGTTTCAGTGGACAAAAGTCGAAGTCTCAGTGGACAAAAGTCAAAGTCTCAGTGGACAAAAGTCAAAGTGTCAGTGGACAAAAGTCAAAGTTTCAGTGGACAAAAGTCAAAGTCTCAGTGGACAAAAGTCAAAGTCTCAGTGGACAAAAGTCAAAGTGTCAGTGGACAAAAGTCAAAGTTTCAGTGGACAGAAGTCAAAGTCTCAGTGGACAAAAGTCAAAGTGCTCCTGCTCTTACAAAAAGAAAAAAAACCACACACAGTGAGAGGCTAATAAAATATATCAAGATTAATTTACGTTGGAAAAATATAAGTAGAGGAAATTGGATGAATCCCCTTTCTCTAAAGACCCAACTTTGATCCCTTAAATTCTTTCTGAGAGTTTAAATTAACTCCAAGCGGTCGCTGTTCACCAGCACAGCCTTTCCTTCCTCCTCAAAACCTCACTTGGGGCTTTGATCTCATCGTGCTCAGCTGGTTGAATTCTGATTAAATATTTTGGCTTTAACAAAGTGTCCCTGTGCTCCTCCCCGTCACAGGTTTGGCTTCACCAGCACCACCCACAGACACCAACTCCCAGCCACATTTGCAAAGCAGGACCTATGGGTCACTCTGTCTGAGAAGAGATTATTTGGCTGGGAAATATGAAGGTTTCCTGAGCAGTTTATTAGCTCTGTAATTACCCAGAGCCAGGCCAATTATGTCAGGAGAAGGACAAATTGCCTGGAGTGATGTTAAAGAGCTCCAAGCAGAAAGTCCTCGTTGTTACGGTGGCTGGAGAGCAGAAATTTACCTTTGTCTCTTTATGGCCCTGGACTCAGCCGAGGGTGAAGGAACCTTTAGGGAAGAGCCGTTAAAATGCAATCAGGTATTTGTTAATTTACTCACTGTCCAGCCCCTTCCCAAACCAGCAGCAAAGGTTTGAGGCACAGAGGACCCAAAGCTGCCAGGGACGGGCGGGTGCTGAAAAATTCCAGCTCTGGGGGCTGTGGGGACAATGTCCCAGCAGGAAACACCTCAAAGTCATCCCGTCACCCCTCATTTGGTCACTTTTATTGCAAAGCCAAACACAGAGATCACAACTGGAAGGAGAATAAAGAGATGATTTAAACCCGGTGCTCTCATGGAGCCCAAACTTGGTGGTGGCAGAGGTTGTCACAGAGCAAGGGCTGGGAGAATATGCAAGGCACAGAAACAGAACGATACAAATCCAAAATGAAATCCTTTTACTGCCAGTCTGTATTAGATGCACCTTGCAGGAGTCCATTTAAGTGCCTCTTTTTATTTCAGAGCTACAGCTGACAATGCTGGTGATAAATCCAATAAGCTGGGCTCCGTTCCATCAGCCAGTGCCTGTGACAGTAATTGTCTTTCTCAAGAGAGACTCCCAGGACAAACAGAGCTCCTGACTTCTAAAAGGAACGGAGAACAAGATTACACATTATTGAATTCCATGCCAAAATTCCAGTTAAGTTCAGTAAGCACAAGCACATCTCCTAAAGGAAAAAGACAAAGGCTACAAGTTTGAAATAGAAATTATGTTTGTGTGCCTTTTTCACTCTCTTATAAATGCGACTGAGAAAGGGAGACTTTCCTCTGGAGAACACACAAATTTCCCTGGTGTCATTTAGGAATGATGAAGTAGCAGCAGGGAAATTAAGGATAAACACAAACTAAAAAATCTGGGAAATGTCTTTGCAATGAAGAAATTCTTCCAAAAGCGAGACAAAGTTCTAAATGCAACACGGCTAGAGCATTCCATCAAAATGTAAATGGATTAATAAATAAAATTTACATTTATAAAGTAGCAGATATGCTGACACACAGAACAGGGATGGTATTTTTTAAAAAACACCAGATCTCTGGAGGGCGTTAATGAACTTCTACTGCCCAGGAGTGGATCTGAACTGGGTGCTGCATCTCCCCTCTCTTTGAGGGTACAAAGTCTGCTGAGAGCTCGATAGAATTCTATTCTTTGCAAGTCTCAGACTCACAAAACTGAGGGGAAGCCGGGATACCCTGTGAAAACATAATTTCCCCACAGATAAAGAAAAGAGTCTGAATATAATTGAAGAGCACCTTGAGAATTTCACAATTTGCTGCTGTACCTAGAAATCCTACTCTGCCGAGCACAGGGCAGGAGTTTATATCAGTTTATAGGAGATTTTGTTAATAGAATGCTCAGCAAACAACTCCTAACTCCTCACCTCGAATTTAATCAGACGTTTTTCTAGAAAAATCTTTTGGAACGCTATGAATTACAAGGACAGAGTTTCCAGCACCTCTTCAGAAAGTACTTTAAAGATGGAATATGTCTTGGGAGTGGATCTGAACATAGTCTTGGAAACACCTACTCTGTCTTTATTTTTTTTTTTCTGTTTGAGCGTGGCAGCTGGTATTTGAGAAAAGTTTTTTTCTCTGAGTGCAATGGCCTCAGTTGATGTGCTCATGCCATGGAGATGTCAGCGTGAGCAAGGAATAAACCACTCAAAAACTGTGTTGGTCTGAGCATTTCAGCAGAATGAACCATATTATAAATCTCAATATTGCTTCCATTAAAAACATTATAAAAATATTATTTTTTCCCTCAAACAAATGTAAAAAAACCCCAAAAAGCCACACCAAAGTCCTTCCTTTTCGCTGCACAAGCACATATCTATATCAGATTCTTCTAATTTGGGTTTGGATTCAGTTTGTTGTTTGATTGCAGTGGCCCAGATTGTAAATCTGCTCTGTGGGAGATTGCACGTTTATTTCTATATCATACATATAATGCAAATACTGCCAGTGCTGGAAAAATTAGCCTTTTTTTGTTCAGTCAGCTTGTGAAGTATCATCAGCTACACCCATCTGACAATCCTCTCGTGAAGGGAAAAAGGCAAAATAGTAATCAGAGACAGAAGATATTATAATCTCGTGCTGGATGTTTGACTAGCATGAAAAGAAACATCTTCCAAGGGTACTTGTGGAAGCGGTAATGACGGAAATATGAAAAATCATGAAAAACACTCAGAATGAAAAAAATATAATAATTTGGTGTTGCATAAAGTGCGCTGAGCTGCTGCTTTGCTGAGTGCAGGCAGGGATGCTCAGCCTCTGTGTGTGCCCAGGATGTTCAGCCTCAGCTCAGCAGCAAAGTGTTACAGCCACGGATATTCTTAAATTCCTACAAAATATTGAAGGTGAGAGGATCTTCTCCTGTCACAGCAAATTTGGCTGAAGTGCTATCTGTCCATCAAGCAGATTGTGCAGTGCTGAGATCTGCTAAAGCCAGAATGTTTCGCTCCTTGGGCAATCTGCTGAGGGAGATGTGCGGGAGAGGCACAGAGAGAACATTCCAGGGTGTGGGAGTGCTGGGTGTGCAGAGCCCAGCTCACCCTGCAGCAGCCTCTCGGACACAAACACAGGAACAGGTACATTTGGGACTAATTAAAGTCATTATGAGGGATAAATCAGCTGCACTCTGTGCGTGCCATGGGCACCTGCTCGGGCTGAGGAGCACAGGGCAGCCCAGGACAGCACAGACCCAGCCCTGCCCTGCCCTGCTCTGCCCAGGGCCCATCCCAGCTGGGAGCTGCATGGACAGACCTGGAATTGTGGTTTGCAAGGTCACCACTGGTGGTGTGAGCAGCACATCACGGCACGAGGGCAGGGATTGAGGGCAGGGATTGAGTGCAGGGAGTGCCCAGCTGGCACTGAAATTAAAGATGTGAGTGATGTTCAAGGGGGTAGGGAAGGGGAGGTTGCAGGTTCATTGTCCCACAAGGTGGGAAAATCCCTCCAGAGGCTGGATCTGTCTGCAGGGCTTTGTTTTACCCAGGAGAGGTGCACACATCATCCACAGCCCGGCTCGAACCCAGCCCTGAATCCCCTCACAGCCCCGCGTGCCACGTGTCGGGAATGATGTTTCCATACCCACATCACTGTGTGTGAATAAAGGATCCCAGCCTCCCCGGCTTTACCTCTTACAAGTATGCAAAAATCCTATTTCAGTGACACTTTCAGATGTGTCTAAATACAAACTGGCATAAGGCAAATTGATCTTTTTTTTTTTTTTTCCCTGTACTCTGAAGCGGCTCCTTTGCTCACCCACCCCACGTACATTTACCTACCTGCTGCTACCACCAGTGTCTCCCTGATGTCTGCTTCCCTCTCAATATTGAGTTCCTTTAAAATGGGCTAAATTGGGAACTATTTGATGCCTCCTGCTGTTTCTGACAGGAGGCCCATGCAGAAGGAAGCTTTGCCACCCGGGAAACTCTGTCAGAGGCAGCAGGCATCAAAGGGAGAGCGAGCGCTGCTGCTGCTCCCTGCTCAGCTCTGCACGGAGCTCTCCCCACCCTGGCTCTGCTTTCCCACAACTCTGCCCATCCCAGCACCAGCAATGGGCAGGAAAACCAGGGCAGGAGCTTCTCCTGCCCTCCGCTCCTCTCTGGGAAAGCTGAGAGCCCTGGGCTCTGCTGGAGAACACAAACCAGGCTGGGGCACGCAGCAGCCGCTCCAGCCAGGGTCATGAGCTCACCACAGAGGGTTTTACACAGAATTTTCTCCTCTGCCATCCTTTGTCACTCGTGTGAGTGGTTATTGCCCAGCACACGGAGCTCTGAGCACTGCTGGGGCAGCAGGGACTGTTTAACTCTGTTCACACTGCAGATGTCCCCTGAGGGGAGCACACAAAGCTGCATTAAACGCAGGTACCCCAGTCCCTGCCGCTGCTCAACAGGTGCTGAGCACATCTCCCTGTGCTCTCCTCCTCCCCGTTCCTGCTCTCACTCACTCCATGGGACATCTGGGCATTTCTCTGATTCCACCTCCCCACTCTGCCGCCTCGCCAGCCTGGATCATCTCCGTTATCTGAGCAGCACTGGCCTCTCCTAATCCTGTCAGGAACTCCTGCATCTGGCAGCAGTTTGGGGCTGACACGAGCAAAACCCCGACTTTACCAAAGGAGAACAGTGAGCAAACCGAGGCGTTTCTGAGCAGCTGCAGGGAGAACATGAGATAAGGAGAAAGGCACCAGTGTACAGGCCAGATAAAGTGATTAAAGGGTGGGCACTCAGCAGTGAGAGCAGGAATCAAACACATTTCTTTTTTTTTCTTCATTCACAAGTAATTCCAGGTGTTCCCTGAGATTTCTCGCCACGACAAACCTCACACTGCTCCTTAAAATTCCTGTTTGGTTATTTATCAGTTTAGCTGACAAAAGACGTACAAAAATTCCTTTAGCAAAAGAAAAAAAAAATAAATAAAATTGTGTAAGTTCCAGTGCATGAAATAACAGCTATTTCTTCACTGCAGTATTTGAAATATCATGTTCTCTAAAGTTGTGGTGGCTGCAAAGAGGATTTGAATGATTCAAGGCTACAGTTACCCAACTCTTCCCTCTTTTGTAATAATCTCATGTGTCTGCATCTGTAGAACAAGAGAATGTCATTCTCTTGAGTAAAACAACCCGAAATATTCTTTGCCATCTAATTGTAATGGTGTCTGCATATGCAAGAGAATCACAAACCCGAGTTTTTCTTCTGGAACAAATATTCTCCCTGTCAGGAACAGCGCTCGTTGTCAGGATGGTGCAGTGTGGATGAAATGACAGACCAACAGAGGGAATCTGAGAAGAGATTAATGAGATCTGCTCCGTGCAGTCAGAGGAGTGCTCGAAATAAGAAACAAGGAAACGGGGGGAAAAATAGAGAAAAACAATAGGGGAGAGCAAGGAGCTTTCTGAGCTTTGTGTTGTGATCCGGTGGCAGATGAGGGATACAGAGTGTGATTATTTAGGGATACAGAGTGTGATTATTGAGGGACACAGAATGTGATTATTGAGGGACACAGAATGTGAATATTGAGCGACACAGAATGTGATTATTGAGGAATTTCAGACAGTCTGTGACTCCAGAGCGAGTGGAGAGAACTGGACACACCTTGGTGCATTCACCTGTGCAGAGCTCAGGAGCTGCAACCTCTGCTGTGGAATCCTGGGGCACTTGGTGTTTATTTGGCCTGAGAGCAAATTTATAATTAATTTTTTGTTGTTGTTGTGTGTCAGCATATCTGCTACTTAATAAATGTAAATTTTATTTATCAATCTATTTACATTTTGGTGACACGTCTAGACTTTTTGCATTTAGAACTTCATCTCACTTTTGGAAGAATTTCTTTATCACAAGGACATTTCCCAGATTTTTTTAGCTGGTGTTTCCCCTGGATTTCACTGCTGGTACTTCATCATTCCTTACAGCACCTCCAAACACGCAGAATTCCAGCACTGAAAAGCTGGGTTATCGTTTTTGGAGATTTCCCTACCTCAATGATAAATCTATTTAATTTACATTGAGGCTACATTTTATTTTTTGTGAAGAAAACTTTCATGATAAAATTGCTTAAGTTCAAATAACTCATTTGGATTTTTAAGTCATTTAATTTGAGAACATGAGTTCCTTTTACTTTCAGAGATCTCAATCGCAAACTTTCACCACTTCTAAAGAATTCCTTCAGTATTTACCAACTCAGCCGAAATGTGAAGGTGAAAAGGGATAATTCACCACACAGAACACAGAGGAACAAGAAATTTTACAGCAAATAGGAACAAGAAGGAAAAATGAACAAGAAAATAGAATTTGGTGGGAGTTTCTGCACAATTCCTGGTTGGACAGACCAACAGCACCAGACTGAAAATGCAAGAATTAAAGAATTGGAAGTAAGAGGGGTTATATTTGGAAGTCCTTGCCTCTTCCAGCTTTTTTTAGGTGTTTTTAACAATTTTCCTGATCAAGAGCCTTAATTTGAAAATAAATATCAGTTCTGTTCAATGAGTTACCAAAAACCACCTTTCCAGAGGCCCAGTGAAAGAACTGGAATATTGCTCAAGTACAGAAAATAAAATACTCCCCCCCAGTGAGACTCCTGCAAGGTTCTTATTTGGTGCCATTGTTTTTCTTGCACATAAAAACGGCCTTGGCTCTAAACGTACACTTAAATTTGGAAAAAGCGAAAGAAAAAGCACATTTGCTGCTGTCTCGCGTTCTGCGCCGGTTTATTTATGGATTTATTTTTTTTTTTAACCTCCCGAGTTTAATGGAATTTTTACTGTGACTTTATAGCTGTGTGATTTATAATACATCAAACAAGTCAAATCAATCAGCGAAGGCTTAAAAAATCAGCCCAGGTTCAGATGGCTCCTTTAAAACAAATCATTACAGCTGTTAGAGCCCAGACACACGCAGCCAGCACTGACCACTAATGTGAGTTATTTGAAAATCTCATTTTCTTGCTCAGAAACGCTGCCCTTTGTGTGGAACTTTTTAACGATCTCGCAAAACCATCTGCAGGAGCGCAACACAAAAACCACTTCTCCCCTCATGTGGCTGCCAAGCAGCTCTTTAAATATTCTATACCATTCTTGAAAGGAAACCTGCCCCTGCTCCCACTGAAATGGAAAAAAACTCTCTTTAAATGCTCTATACTGGTATTTAAATACTCTACACTGGTCTTTAAATGTGCTGCACTATTCTCTAAGTATTCTGTACTATTCTTTAAATGTCTTGCACTATTCTCTAAATATTCTGTATTATTCTTTAAAAATTATGCACTATTCTTTAAATATTCTGTATTATTCTTTAAATGTCTTGCACTATTCTCTAAATATTCTGTATTATTCTTTAAATATATTGCACTATTCTCTATGTATTCTGTATTATTCTTTAAAAA